>JACYFE010000140.1:0-21637 GCA_014764975.2 Fusarium sp. DS 682 | reverse complement strand
TTCCACGAGGCTACCACTCTTGACTTATCTTGGGATCTGCTCAAGATGACAAGGTTTCCGCCCTTCTCAGATACGGCCTTGGATTCATTGAAATGTAACATTGCTCAGGGCTTCCGTCACTTACTAGCTTGGCTGATGCAATATCATAAAGAACATAGCGCCAGCTTTCTAGATGAACACGATTTGGATCTCTCCCACTTTAGAAGGTCTTACGTCAAGTTGATAGAGCTTTTGTCTATCAGCGTTCTTTAAACTACTTTATAACTTCGCTAAAAAAAGAAAATTACCTACTTCTCTAATAGTGGTGCAACACGGGCAGAGAGGAGCGGCTGGATATGATGACTTTGCAAATTGTGCTTCCAGGCAAACCTAGCTTAGATGTGACTGAGTAGAATGGATTCACCAAGCGAACTTGTATTCCTGTCTAGCACTCCTCGAGCCCGTCAACTATACCCCAGATGTTCTGTACCCGTTTGGGGTCACTGGGATGACTTCCAAGATTCTCTGCGTAAACTGTTCCAGTACTATGAGGGACTCATTGCATGATACAGAGTACAAATAGACATAAGTGCCATTATCTACGTGTAGGGCTCGTCTACAGCAGACATTATAGAAACACTGCTTGGAGACCAGTCTTACAATCCTCTACTCTTCTATGTTAATGGGTAAGCTTAAGACCTAAGAGGAAGCTTGAGTCCCAACACAAAGGCAAAGAACATCTATTAACACATACCTCTACTCTTCAGCTCTTCACTGTTCAGCTATGTGTCATTCTTCATGCTCATTGTGAGTAACTATCTAAACAAAATTGACGGTAGCCACAGCCCTTTTTCTTTGATTGCTTGTGTCTCAACATCTAATCAAGCCGAGTCTATCTACAAATTCAGATAGAAAGTTTGATCGCAGACATCAGCGCGCTTCCGACACATGAGAGGCAACGGGGTTCCATCTTATGCCTCCTCGGTCATCGGCCGTTTGTTAATGTAGTATAGTATCTTGGTTCCAGTGTGGAGACTGACGCTCAAGGCGCCTGAATGATGTTACATACTGTGAATCTGATTTGATGGGAAAGTTCAGAGATAAAGTAAAGTACCAGCAACAATTTAGCAAGGCTTCCTTAGCTTGAGTGCTTCATGCTATTGACGGTAATCTCTGACGAGCGCATCAAGTCGTAACCCAGTAAAATGAAATAGAAATAAGAACCTAGCTATTGAATTAAATCAGGACAACGAGGCAACGGTTCAGAGTTGACAATTTATTAAAAAGCCAGTGCAAAACCTGCAAAAGATTATCAGAAAAGTTAAGTCTAGGGTGTCTAACTTAAGCTCAGTGATGGCCCCACTTTGAGCTGGATCAGCTTTTCGCTCCCTGACGTAACAAGCCTGTCTCAAGCAATTCTTCTCCATCAAACCTTCAATTGTGCTCCATCCGCAACCTCATACCTTCAACATGGACGGACTAGACGAGTTTGAAAAGTCATTAGCCGCCGAGAAGGCTGAGAGGGAGCGTGCAGAACGCGATCACGACGAAAAACGACATCGCAAGCATAGACATCATCATCGACACGACTCGGAACGCGATAGAGACCGGGATCGAGACAGAGACAGAGACGGACATAGACATCGCCATCGCCGAAGACACGACGAAGAAGAAGATGGTCATCGACACAAGCGGTCGCGCCATTCGCGCGATGACGAAGATGGCCACCGATCGCGACGACACGGCGACGACCAGTATCGCAAAACAACAGACCCTAAAGAAGATCTCCCCATCCCCGACGAGGAGAAGCCACCCAACCAAGATCCAGTCGATCGATCAAAATCCCTCCAGCGAGATTCCTGGATGACAGCCCCATCCTCCATCGACGTCGACTATATCCACCGCCCCGACAAGAACAAGTCACCGCCTCCAAAACCCGAACAAAAGCGTGTCGTGTCCAAGCGCGAGATCAACACCCATATCCAGGAGATTAACGAGGGCAAGTCCATCGACGAGCTTGACATTCCCACTGAGCGAACCGTCGATTACACTTTCGGTGACGCTGGCTCTTCATGGCGAATGACCAAGCTCAAGGCTGTATACACAGCAGCTGAAGAAAGCGGTCGTCCCGTTGAAGAAGTCGCCATGGAGAGATTCGGCGATCTGCGCCATTTCGACGATGCGCGAGAAGAAAAAGAAGAGATGGAACGACGCAAGATCTACGGTAAAGACTACAAGGGCCACGACAAGCCAACAGGCGACCTCTACCGCGAGAGAATGAAGAACCAGCGCAAAGACTCACCGCCACCTAAACCCGAACAAGGCACAATCATTCCCGACACGCATCCTCAGCAAACTCCAGTCATGGACCAAACAGCCCTCAACCGTCTCCGCGCCCAAATGATGAAAGCCAAACTCCGTCGTGCCCCCAACGCCGCTCAGCTCGAAGAAGAATACAACAAAGCAGCTGCAATCTTCGCCACTGCCCAATCCAACCCCGAAGCCGTCGTTCTCAGCGTAATGGACAATCGTCAACTCGCCGGCACGCGCAACGAAGCCAAAGCCATCACCAACAAACGCGGCCGCGAGCGCGGAAACGTTGAAGAGAACACAGACATGACGATTGACGACATGGTCCGCGAGGAACGTCGGACAAAGAACCAAGCCGGTGGTGAAGGACTCCGTCTAGCAGAACGTATCGCAAAGGATGGCAAGTTCGATAACGATCTGGATTACATGGACGAAAACGCCGAGAAGCTCGCCAAACGCATTCACAAATCCGACATTAACCTCAAGAACATGGCCGTATCCGAGTTTCAGAAAATGTCACGCGCGCTGGATAACTGCCCCCTGTGCCACCACGAAGACAAGAACCAACCGCCCCTTGCACCCGTCATCGCCCTCGGAACACGCGCGTTCCTCACCCTCGCTACCGAACCCGAGATATCCCCCGGCGGCGCCGTAATCGCGCCCCTCGCACACCGCTCGAATCTTTTAGAATGCGACGACGATGAATGGGAGGAAATACGAAACTTTATGAAAAGTCTCACGCGCATGTATCACGAACAAGGTCGGGAGGTCGTATTCTACGAAAACGCAGCGCAGCCACATCGACGCATGCATGCAGCCATGGTCGCTGTTCCGATACCCTACGAAGAAGGCGCCACTGCACCTGCGTACTTCAAGGAGGCGTTCTTGTCATCCGATGAAGAATGGAGTCAGCATCGGAAGATCATCGATACAGGAGCCAAAGCGCGCGATGGAATGGGTCGCTCGGCGTTTAGACGCTGTATCGCAAAGGAGATGCCGTATTTTCACGTGTGGTTTACGCTGGATGGTGGATTGGGACATGTTGTTGAGGATGCGGGGCGATGGCCGAAGGGTGACCTTTTTGCGCGTGAGGTTCTGGGGGGTATTGTTGATGCGGAGCCGCATATCATGAAGAAGCAGGGGCGCTGGATGAGGGGCGATCCTAGAGTTGAAGGGTTTAAGAAGGGATGGCGGAAGTTTGACTGGACGAGGATGTTGGCTGAAGGATGAATAAAATAGTATATGGAGGTATCATTGAGAGAAGCTATCATTAAGCGTTGATATGTAACAGGCATTACATGGGACATGCAGTCCTCGAGAATAATGTATCTAAGAAACAAACGAGACATCATACTCCAACCTTGGTCTAACCAAACCAAGCATGAAGTCCTCTGGGGTATCAAGACCGACCATTCAGATCGAACAAGTATGGTGAATATTATTGTTATCGCACGAGTGTACCTCGTCGTCCCCTCTCACGATCCTTCCGACCGTCTGCGCCTGTGACCTTCATCCAATCCTCCCATTCCTTGCTCATCTCCATAAGGACTGAGCCCATGACACTTGCGCTAGCCATGAGGCCGTGGCCTTCACCTTCGAGGACACGTACTTCGCAGCGACGCATTGTCTTGCCGAGCCATTTGACGTTATCGACGGGGACACGAGTATCTCTACTGCCGTGGTGGATGACGACGGGTCTTGTAATGTCGACGTATCGGAAGCCAATTGTGTGACGTCGCTCGAGACAGACGAGAAGATCCACGGCTGGATTAGCTCCTGTTGTTGCGAGTTCCCAGATGGCGTGCGTTAATCGGAGGTCGTAGGTCATTTGGCGTTCCTTGTCTGCCATGGCATCGGCTGCTGCTGCGAGAATATCCGAATCCCCTCTTGTCCCTTGAGGAATGCTCATTCTGTCCATATTCTCCGAAGCATTGGGAGGTTCCAATTCTGTATCGCCATGACCAGGTGATTTGTTATAGATGTTCTCTTTATCCAAGCTCGGTGTGACATTGCGCGTACTCGCCGTGCTGTCCCGACCACCATTATTCTTTCGCTTTCCTCGTCGTGGTGTTTTGGGTAATGAACTTGTAATTGAGCTACTCGTCGCAGTCATGAAGCTGCTATTTGCAGCCTTGAGGATGGGCGTAGGAAGGGCTCGGAGGATTCGTTGCGAGGTTGGGATAGCGTTGGTTGGGGGGAGGGTTTGTGATGTACCGAAGACGTTCATCTGAGAGGGAGGGATCCACGGCGCGAGGAGGTGTATTCGACCGCGGATATGTTGGGGCATTCGGAGGGCTGTGGCGAGGGCGTAGATGGCGCCGGCAGAATGGGCGAGGATAGAGAACTTGGTGATCTTTAGAGTCTGGCAAATAGCATAGACATCATCTGTAACAGTTAGCACACATTTCTCAACTGAAGAGGATCAATTTACCAGGCCAACTCAGAGGCGTAGCAGTCCCATCTGAATAAGGCTCGCTATCGCCTACACCCGGTCGATCCGGGGTAATAAGCCGCAGCTTTAATGTCAGTGCGAGCTCATCATAAAATGCAGTGATATATCTCGTCAATCCCATTCCAACGCAGCAAAAGACTGCAGAACCTTCCGAGTCACCAACTTCCGAAAAAGATATAACGCGACCTGTCTGAGGATGTCGAATCTTTTGCGACAATCGTGGTGAGCAGAGATAGGACTCGACGGCATCATCGACAGAATCGGCCGATTGGGGACGCTCGTAACCAGCTGGAGCATGGTTCTGCACCGGTTGGGGACTTGGTGAATCGCGGGCACGTTCATCGACTTTATGATTCAGAGGCGCAGATAGACGTTTCAGTCGTGAGCTGCTGCGTTTGACCTTGATGGCTTCATTGGGTGCTGGACTCTGTCGCCCGGATCGTCTTCGATCGTGGCGGTCATTGCTGGAATCTCGCTTTCGACCCTGAGCAACAGCAGGAAATGGCGCGCCCTCGTCTTCTTCGTCGCTGAAGGCGTCATTGTCTTGACTAACGTCAAGGAAACTTCTGCCTGCCACGCTGGTGCCCTTTGATGGAGATGCATCCTTGAGACCGTAAACCGGTGACCTGGTGGATGACCGCGATTTGACATGTCCGGAATGACTCTGTTTCCTTCGATTTGACTCCCGTTCTCGAGTCCTATGTTCCTCGCCTTCTGGAATCACATCATTGGCCGAACCATCCTCCCGTCTTGATCTCCTCGCGCTTGATCGTTTCTGCGGTCCAGTCTTTGTCAGGCTCGAGTTGCGCGCAGGGATAGCACACGGGGCCTCCATCGGGCGTTCAATTGGCAACTCGCAATGTGACTCTTCACGGATTGCTGTCTCGGCAAAGAACGGATCATTGCGACCGCCGCTGTGAACACTGTCACCAGCAAGAGCACCAGAAGACGAAGCCGAGACTCCGCCAGAAACCCGCTTCCTCTCGGCCTCCTTCTCCCGTAGACGCTCCTTGGAACTCATGTACATGAGGCCCTTTTGACTCCTTGATGTTTTCTTGCCCCAGCTATCGTGCGATTGTTTGTGGTTCAATTCGGGGGTCGTGGCAGAACGACGTTCGATCGAAAGGTTCCCTATGCTCTGGGCATCATCGTTCTTGGACGCAGCGGAGGATCCTTTTGAAGACGGTCGGGATGTACTATTTCGAATAAACGATCGCAGCCCACCGGAACCCTCGCGGCTTGGACTTCTCGGACTCTTGGGGCTCTTTGTCGCGGTCAAAGGTGAATAACCGCTGGGAGGTTTCGACGTGCGGATGACAGGAGGTAAAGCGGCGAGTTCGTCGAGGGACACGGGGGCTTGTCTCAGGTCGTCGAGGCTAGGCTGATGAAACGCTCCGTAGTCCACACCAAAGCTACCATTACCGGGACTCGCGGGGAGTGACAGACTCGTAGGCGATGCTTCAAAGTGGTTTGTCGCAGGCTTCGAGATGACACTCAGGCTGGTGATGAGGTTGGAGATGACTTCTGGACTGGCAGGAGGAAGACCGGAGTTGCGCTTTGACGAGGAGGGGCCTTGGAGAGAGCGTCGTCGAGAATGAGCGTGGTGATTGTGGGCGCGCATTGGGATAGGGGGGATATCAGCCGAGTCAAAATCCATGGCTAGGGCCACCGACTCTAGGTCGAGTCAGCTGGAGTAAAAGAAGTGGATGTCAAGGGAGGCTCGTGGTGGCCAGCGGTCGCGATGCTGTGTCTCGCGGGTCGACGACGGTGTCTCGCGCAGACAAAGAAAGGGTGGCGCGGCTTTCACCCTCGGAGTAAGGGATGGGAAAATGTATGTCAAGACGAGGGAGGATCTCTCTGGGATATTAGCTCGTTTGGTGGAAGTGGTGATGGTGGATCGCGGTGGCTGTACTAGGAATATTAGATTGAGCCAAGTGGGTTTTGTCGCGTGGAAGAAAAGAAGGGAGAAAGAAGAAAATGAAGAAACAGAGAGAGAGAAAAAATAGAAGGGAGAAATCAACTGCCAAGGATGGACAGAAGTGAGTAGGTAGGTAAGTTGGGTAATAATTTGACGGACGCGCAAATGGAAGTCGGTTGACGAGGAGAAGCGAAAGACAAATGGGACTGGCGAGAGAAGAGAAGATGGGAGAAGCTAAACTAGGGGATACAGAGCTAAGACAGGGAGAGTGGGCCAATCAATTAGTTAGCTGCTACTAGAATCCGAGACTCATATTGCAGCTCAATTGTTTAGACTCTGCTACAGTAGAGACAATAGATGAATGGGAGGACAAAGTCGAGATTCTGGGGGAGGAATGGTTTCAACATACCGTGAGTACACCCACCGTAAGGGGCTGAAGGTTACCTTGGGTACAATACCACGGGCGGTATCACCAAAGGGAGCGTGCGTCCCGACAGGAAGTGCGCATGACCACGATTAACAAATCTCCAGCTAAAAACAAGAGAAACGCATCATATTCGTTTCTGTTTTGTTTATCGCAGTGTCATCCTCTGCCTTCATTGACAAATTCAACCCCTGAATCCCCTCTGGACCCCTGAATCTTTTCCCTTTCCCCCCGGAGCTTAGCTTCCCAAGATCCCTGTCCCAATCCAACCATCAATCTGCACTTCATCTCATCAACATTCCAATCAATCTGTCTAGAACGCCAGTTTCAGAATCCAAACCTTAACCAGCTACTCCATATAAAAAGTTTTTAAAAAAGAGAGTCTAGAATTATTTGAAGCGTTGGTTTGAAGGGTTTTGTCGATCAGATGGGTCGGGTTCAATTAATTGGAAACTCCACTGTTCCGCAGCGGATGATTCGTTTTAGACTGGAGCTGTTTGGATTAGAGTAGAACCAATTTCATCCCCAATTTGTTGGGCTTGCGCGATGGTGGCATTCATGCAGTATAATTGACTGTATAATTACCGGGGAAAAGAGAGATTGCTGTTGATATTGTTTTGTTTTTATTGCCAAGCATGAAACCTTGGTCTTATTTTAGGCCCTTGTGCTTATCCCCTCCCTGCATCTGTACCTGTACCTGCATCTGGTCTAACAATCATCGTCTCAATTGCCGTAGCTCAACTTTGCAAGACTAACCTGTCAGAAAATACAGTAATTCTCAAGTGTTATATAAGCAGATTATCATCGAGATCATTCCATTTTAGGCTGTTCTGTCTGTCGCATCTGCATTCAAGTCAAGCAATCAGATTGTTTGTGGCTGACTGTGCCTTAGCCACATCGACGTCATTCCCAGCCCCAGGTTATCATCCCAAAATCTCCCCAGTTTCAAGCTTGGATGAAAGCACTGCGACGTCATGCCAATGAAACCCATTCATTCTCACCCGTCCCGTCAACTAAAATAAACCCCAAAAAAATAAGCTGCTTAATCTCGTGGCATTTCTCAATCTAAACTTTACATCCTCCACCTCATGCACCACTAACACTACTGCTACTCCCTACCTTTTACTGTAATGATGGACGTTCTTCTCTCCCTCCCAATAATATCCTACCTCCTCTCCCCCGCCTCAGCATCATGGTCTACATCCCTCAACATCTTTTTCTTCTACGTCCAATGGACAACATTCGTCCTAACACACACGCCCTTTCGCGTCCGTCTCATCGGCTCACTAGCGACGCGTATAATTCTATTTCTAATACCGTCGCTTATAACATTATTCTTCGATACAGCCGTGCCAAGCCTCGCTGAGTCGATCAAATTCGGCGGCCTTGCTTCGCTTGCCCCGCGCAATGCCCGTTTGCTTGCGCGACAGCTTGGGCTCGCGCTGGTGAACCTCTTGCTCGTGACGTTGCTGGAGGGCGGCTCGCATGTGCTGTTTAGATATGTCGTCGGTGAGAATGATTTTCATCCCACGGCCGTGCTGCCTTTGCCGTGGCAGTTGGCGAAACATTTGGTGCTTATGAATGCGGGGCGTGAGGTGTTGAGTTATTACATTCATCGCAACATCTTACACTCCAACGGCGCAATTGGCAAGTTTCACCAGCGCTTCAGTCACGCTCGATCAGCAGCGCCGTATAGTCTTCTCGCATTTGCAGATCATCCAATCCCGTTTCTTCTCCATCATTTCTTCCCCATGTACCTACCAGCCATTGCACTGCGCCCTCACATGGTAACGTATTTCCTCTTCCTTGCGCTCTGCACGGCGGAAGAAACAGTCACCGCGTCAGGGTACAATATAGTCCCTGGTATTATCATGGGTGGAATGACGCGTCGCAGAGCAGCTCATTACGCGAGCGGAGGCGATTGCAATTTCGGTGTCTGGGGATTTTTGGACTGGGCGAATGATACGGGAAGAGGGAGGGATGTCCTTGATGATGTGAGGGCTGAGGCGGAGAAACATAATGTTAAAGAGAGGTCGGCGGATAAGTTGGATAGCGGTGTGAGTGCTGTTCAAGGAGGGATTAACAAATTGACGAATAGTGATGATGGCGGTAGGAGGAGGAGTTCACGACTGAGATCAAAACGCGCCTCGTAAATAGCGAATCAAGTCCATTCTTCCGATTGACATTAAAGTCGTGACCCAGCAAATGACGTGCAACCTTCTATGTGTACAAACTCCCGTCCGTCCAATCGCTCGTTCCATCTATTTATACCCCATCTTCTTGCTAAACCAGCTCAGCGTCTCAATGCCGCTCTGTACCCTCATGCCAATTCTAGTATCCAGCACAAAGGTCTCCCATACTTTTGCGACATCCATTTGCTTTACACATTCGTCGTACTTTTCCCGTCTGTACGCCGCAATTTCATCTGCAGTGCCCTCGGGTGGATTGCAGCATTCTGACCATGCGATGGCACCCTTTTCGTATACTCCTGCAGCAAGAACGTAATCGTCCTTTGTCGGGCCCTTGAATGCGAATCTACCCTTGTTAGTTGACGTCGTACAATGCAAAAAACGAAACTCACCGATCGTACTTGAAGACGTACGTCTCCAGTAACTCTCTCGCCTCGGCAAACTTCTTCTGGCTGCGGAACAACGACGCGCTGATGAGCGCCCAAGCTCCCATCTCATCAACCTCGGCCTTGATCTTATCCACCACTTCTGGCTTAGCAGTGCATCTATCCCAGCTGATTCCCCCAACTGCTTTCTCAAGTTCAGCGGGTCCCATGCGTTTAATGGTGTTCCACATGTAGCTCATCTCCAACGCGGGACTCGGTCCAATCGCGTCCACAAGGTCAACGCCAAAACTCTTAGCGCGCTCCTCCCACTTCTGTATCTTGCGCTGAACAAACACTTCAAAGGGTAATTGGCGCGCCATAAATCGCTTCTTACCAGCTACACCTGGTGCCTTACGCAGGTATTCTTCCGCCTTGACCTTTTGACGACGCGCCTCGTCTTTGTCTCCGGCGGCTACGGCGTCGCGGTAGAGTTCGACCGAGGCGATACCCGCCATATAATAGTACAGCGCGTGACTCCAGTCGTTAAGCTCGAGACACCGCATGAATGAGTCGCGCATGAGAGGCCAGTCCTGGATTGCCATTGAGTTGAGGGAGAGCTCAAAGTTATTGAGCGCTGTAACCTGCTTCATCTTGGACTCGCCGCCCGAGGTGAGAACATCGACGGCTTTGGGGAGGTCGCGCTCATTGCTGTGCATTCGCGCTTCCTCAATGAGCCAGAGTCGCGAGTCGGGGTATCGAGAGCGCATGGATGCGAGAAGCTTCTCACATTTGTCTCGTGGCGGCCCGACAATCTCAGCGCCATCGTCAAAATCCTTTGAGTCGGGGAGGATGTCAACTGCGCCGAGAAGAGCGTTGTAGTAAGACAGCAGGACAAGGCCAGCGATGGCGCCATTGACGTTGGCGTAAGCAGTGGAGCGCCAGAGCATACGAACACCACGCTCGCGGTCACCACGGAAGCCGACGACGGAAAGAAGGCGAGTAAAAGCGGGAGGGACCAATGTGAGCATGAGAAGAATCATACCAAAACACATGTTCGCACCAGAGTGGACAAATATATCCAAAGGGTTCTCAAGAAGAACAGAGTCGGACTCGGTGGGCTTTGATCGAGCTTCGCGCAGCGGTGCACCTTCGTCAATCTTCTCCTCCTCCGTGCCCGCGCTCGACGAGCTTGACGAGTCTCCATTCGCAGGCGTTTGGGTACCAGATGCCGAGTCAATATCAAGCTTCTCCATGCTCTTGTCCATCTCAGTAATCGGCTTAGCAGACAGCGATGCCTCTGAAGTTGCTTGAGGCATGCTTCCCAGTGTTTTCGCCTCAGCTTCAATGATGGCATCAAGGGTCATGAATGCCTTGCGGAGCTTCAGGAAACTCTTCATTGCTTCGATAAGATTTTCGTGCAAAACACCCACTACAGCGCCCATGAGCTGCGTCTCTGCGCGAACAAGCTCGAATTCGGTACCGGGAGGATACAATTTACTCCCCGCACGAGCTTTTCCATGCTTCTGGGCCTTTTTGTAGTCTGCCCAAGCCTTTGCCTCGCACTCATCGAGCTTGGTGGTTGTCTCGGTCATCACAGCCTTTTCAAAGCCCAGCACTGAGCGCATAAAGATGGTGACTGCCAATCCAAGCTGGTGAAAGGACGAATCTCCCGTCTGGAGCTTCTCCCATGCTCCGTCAATGTCGTCGTTCATGATCAGACCGCAGGATGCCATGGCGTCGTCAATGTCCTCCATCTCTCGGGCCATGGTGTCCTTGGTGGTGATTGAACCAGCATCGCTGTTGGCCTCAGTGGCAGGTGTCGCGGTGCCAGACCGGAACCAACCCGCTAAACGACTCATTGTGATATATCTGCAGAATCGAATTGACTTGAGAAGATTGTGATGAAGGGGGTTTTGGGTGATATACGCGCGAATTGATGCTGAGCCTCGTATGCTGACGTCTTAGGCTGAATGAGGGATGTTGAGCCCCTCTTTGTGACGTTTACCCTGATGCTGACAGAAGAAAAGAACAATCCACTTGGGGTTCTGGTGATAATAACATACAGATGGATAATGCTGGGTAAGAATGAAGTCTAAAGATAGAGAGTGAGATATTTTTGAGGTTGAGTAAGAAAGAAGAAAACCACTCGTTAAGTTGAGATCAAAAATTCAGTTCCATCATAGCTTCTCCTTCTGCAAGCTAAGCTAAGCCTGCTAAGCTACTGCCCCCCCACCAAATCCGCGGAGTTTAGGCGGGCTTACGCATGAACTCGGGGCCAATCGGAGTTTGAGACTGACATCATCAATTGTTTTTCCAACTTGGGATAGAGATCTCGTGTATCTATCTACCCGCAATGATGAAAGAATTGCGCTCCTCATGAGTAAAAGCAGTGACTATTTATTGTTTTCGATTCTTTGAGTCTTTGTTGACTCCCGCTATCTTATCTCCGTCCGTCCGTCCTTAGAGCTTTTGGGAACTAATCTACCCTACGGGTATCGGAGAACAAGAGGGTCCGCCGATTCTATCGATACCGTCTTCCCGACTGTTTCGGATACTCGGAAGGAGCGAATATCCCGGGCTTACTCAATAAATTACGACGTAATCTACGAATTCAATGCAGATCCTCAAAGTTCAAACTTACATCGACTCCGGGTGATTCCCTTGGGATCAAGTTGTGCGTTTTGGTTACTTTGCGGATGTTGGATGCTCCCAAAGACGAGACCTTCTGTGGGTCCCATCGCTCTAAGCGTTTGCCAAACGACATGTAGTTTTCATTTAGACGTAAAGAATACGAAAAAACAAGGGTGGTCATCGGCACTATATTCAATGTTACTCCAGAAGAGTCAATGTTGTTACATCTGATCTCTGATTGGGCGGAAAACTGCTTCACAAGGCGTAAAACGACGTGCAAGGGAGAGTTATTGAATCTACTTGATGAAAGATTTTTTATTACGTTACTGCATGGGTAACAATGGGAAAGCCTATGGGCTGGATGCTCGGTCCAAAATATAATTTCCTGCATAATAATGTTGCCAATTTGTGAGCAAGGTCGTGTATTGACATAGATTATACTACTGCTTGCCACTTACTTGACTATATTGTAGTATTGTTAATAGCCAAGCAATTTATAGAAACCCCCCGAGCTATGAGGTATCTACCAGAAAGAGCTCTTCCTTGATTTCCTCTGTATTATTATTTTATAATATTGACCTAAAGGAAAATGTTCAAGCGCTTGTTAGCCACTTCATTGTTTTCAGAGAGCACAAACTTTCTTTGAAAAGTCAAAATTAGCTTCAAGATATCTCGAAAGGATATATCATATAAGCTTTGGGGGAGAACGCCACCAGCGAAAATGCGCAGCGATAAAAGGAGTCCGAGAGAGGCTGAGTTGTTCCAGAAATAACTCGCAATGGACGCCCAGGCGGGCGACGTGAGTTATTCTAACCAAATGCGGCTAGCTCAAGCTGATCTTCTCAATGGACCTTGAACGTCGAAGTACGAACATCAAGACAGACTTCTACCCTTAATCATATCTGGACGCATGAGAATTGTGGAATTATATTGCATGGGACTTTTTCAAGGTAAAAATGCTACTTTCAACGCTTAGAATTTAAATTAGAGTAAACCCTATTGAGCTTGATAGCAGCGATTCCATCGTCTCGGTACAAATCAACGATCCAAATGTCGAGACCGAGAAGGATTGCGACAAGGGATGACCATAACCAATCGTGCGAGCGCTATGTCAAATCCCCCAAACTCGCATGCATTAGTGAGACCAAGTGAGACGCGAATGTGAGACATATCACAACAGAGAAACCGAGACAGTAGGAACAATCATGTATTGAGAAACGACGGAATGGTCAATTGCCTCCTTCTATACAAGGTTACAAAGCAGCAGCGGAACGACAGTCGGAGAAAGCTTCAACTGGAGTCAAGTATCGTGAGTAGAGTGAGATGAAACATCTATGATAGGGTTGTCGATCCTGACGTCTGGAAACCGGGGGGCTGAGGCACCGAAGGAAGCGGGCCTCTGATTGCATCAACTATTTAGTGATTATCTCACAGCCATCTTAGCAGGGATGGTCCATGTTTAATGGCTTACTTCCTGCTGATGAATAGCTCTATTTCTTGCTTTCCATGTCTGGGAAAATATTAATGGTCTAGAGAAGAAGAAGAATATCTTATAAAAGTACAGTCTCCCAAACATCTGAACAGTCTGTAGTCATACGATGATAAAGACACAAAGCCTCATCAAGGCGATAATAATCCGTACTACGACTCAGCCTAGTGATAATGGGGGCCAATGTTTGTCTGACACACTGAGTCACTCATTAGCGCTGGCTGGATGAATGGCAAGGCTCATTCCCGCTGCTTAATTAAGGAAACCTGCAGGATGCTGATCCTTGTCATGCATCAACTTCGCCTACCAGTAGAAGGATCAACAAGTAAGCTATAAGATGCCATAACCCATTGTGTCGCGTGTTGTCTTTTCCTTATTCCTTTTTCTCCACTGCAACGTAATGTTCTAATAGACCATGATAAAGATGGCGACTCGTCGATTACTTGCCATCCTGGCATTCTTAACTTTTCAACAGCTAGTTACAGCTGCTTTTACGAACCCGCCACCCAGCGACTCCAGCATCGATAATCCTATTTATAAACTGGGAGAGGAGATCAAGATCACGTGGGAGACAGATGCAGACTTTACTGACCTTACCATGTGGCAAACTGGTACTGGTAAGAGATACAATTTGCAATGTAGGTCTACGACGAGTCGTTAATACAGCCGTAAACTAACTGCCTTCAGCAAACAGCAAGTCCAAGGAGTACATATGGATCGCATCATATCAAGGAATCGACCCCGCCGATGGAAACTCTTTCAGTCTCTGGCTTTTCAAGACAGGCGATACAGGAGCCCTTTTTGCAAGCCATACGTTTAATATCACCGATCCCTCGTCAGCTACAACTTCAGCACCCACGGGTACTAGAACAAACAAACCGAAATCCAAGACAAAGACCTCCGACGACGCGACTGAGACGACTACCGATGGAACCGCTAGCGCTTCAGCAACAGACGAGCCATCGTCGGGGTTGTCGACTGGCGCAACTGCCGGAGTAGCAGTAGGCGCTGTGGCTGGAGCATTTCTTGTCGCGGGTGCTGGGTTCATGCTCTGGAGGAGAAGACGGGCTAACAAGGCAGCGCCCGCAGCGGTCGCGGCAGAAGATGGACAGAAATATGGTTATGCACCGGTAGAAGCACCGAATGATAACTTTACTCGACATGGGCCATGGGAAATGGGAGGGTCGCCGACGCATTTCACGCATGAGTTACCAGCTGACAATGGTACGGCAGTACAGCACCGAACATAAACAGCTACAGGAGTATGGAGTTTGGATATATACCTTCTGTTATTGTTGAATATGAATGACTTCAAATAGAATTGAATTGAGTTTGAGTTTAGGTGCTTGCTATCTTCGCCTTACCTCGTTCTTAGTAGTACCGCTGAACTCTGTCCTGGCTCGCAGGCCATATCGATTAACTTCAAGCTCCCCCCTACAAGTAGAATCCAGGAAACCCATAAATAACGAGACAAAAATTCAACAACAAATGATACACATCTTGTTACCTATAAGAACCTGAAAATACTAGACTTCAGATGCCAAACGCCAACCTATCCAGAATAATTCCACCCAATCTCCATTCCCCTCTTATGTTGAATTCTCTTCAGCTCGCTTCTTGTCCGCGTGGACCTTGCAATAATACGCTGCCCACTGCCTCAAAGGCGTGGAGCGGTTAGGAAGACCTCCAGTATGGAAATCCTCACCCTTTGATGCAGGACTGTCCGTCTTGATGTCCCAAGTAACTCTTCTGACAAGGTCTTTCGGCTTGTCTTGGACCTGAGTGGGCTCCTCCCCAGCAGTTTCTGCCTCAGTCAAAGGTGAACAGGATGATTCATTTTCCTCGAGATCAGCCGAAGCGCTCTCGTCAGCAACGGTATCAACAGCTGGATCCTCAGCTTCCACAGTTTGACCCAAAGCAGCTGCAGCCTCCCTAGCCTCCACCTTCTTCAACACAGCAATCCAGCGAGGCAGATTCCTCTTGATATAACCCAACACTAGACCCTGCTTCTTCTCCCAGTTATGCGGCCAACTCTCCTCCCAAGGAACCTCAGCACGTCGCTTCGAAAGACGCAGCAGAGCATCCATATCGACATCCATTTCGACAAGCCTCTGCATCGCAGCATCGTGCTGGGCAGGGTCATGGGTCTCTAGATGATCGATGAAGCGAATGACCTGGCGGGCTCCCAAGCTCGTGTTTTTGATCCTTTTGCGGCATGGTTCGTAGTCTGTGTGGTCGACAGGATACATTTGCGCTTTCGAGAAGGAAGAGTCCTCGTCTGGTTTGATGGGAGACGGGAGAAGGGGAAAGCAAATGCATTTGCAGTTCCCAATGCTGTCTTGGTTGTGAGGAGCTTCTGAGACCGAAACACCCTCATCTGGTTCAGTTGGGGATGGGAAAAGTGGAAAGGAAGAGCACTGGCAGTTACCAATGGTGTGTCGGTTGTGAGAAGACATGATGATTGATGTTGTGAAAAGTGTTGATGCAAATACAAGGGATCTTTGTAGTTAGTAAGATGTGACTTTGGATGTAATAAAAGTTTGGTGATGAGTGTTGAACTGGGTAGAGTCGAGTCGCGCTTTATACTCATGCGGGCTCTTCAGTGTTCTTTGTTCGCTTCCCCGAACAAGTTGTCACAATCGTCAATGGACATGTGAAAGAAATCGTGCGTAGTGGGGCAGAAGAAAGCACTTGTTCAAGCATGAGATCAAAGGTTGAAAAGAATGAACATAGAAAAGAGAGAACACTAACTCTCAACCAACACAAGTAAATTGGTCAGATAATGAGAGCCATCAAAGAAATCTTGGAAGCGAGGGAACGATGGATCGTCACGCATGAAGCAGCGCAAGCACTTACCGTCATATACAGGGATCTCGAAGACCAGAATACTCGTTTTCCTGCTTGCCTTTGTTCTTTTGACGAAAATGATCTTATCCTCTTCGGCTCAGGGTCTCAGGTGGTTAACCTAGATTGAGTTGGTTGCTATCTTCGCCCGATTGCAGGAAAGATCATCATCTCGGAACCAGTATTTAGCCGTTTACAATGCTCACTCTGCAGAATTATTTGTAATTGAAATCGATCGGCTTTCACAGGAAGAGCGCAGAAAATGGTCAAGATCACGAGAGCGAGGACTTCATCAAGACACTGCTTAGCAGGTAAGAAAAAGGAAGTATAGTTCTATTGCCAGGTCTGAAGCCTATAAGTATGCAATGAATATTTAATGCCTCTCCACCACACAATAAACAACTACACAAGATCGCTCTCCTTCACCAAAATATCCCGATTCACTTCAGTTATATCCCTCAGTCCTGCCAAATGCATGTTCATAGTCAAATCACCACACAACGCTCTAAGAACATGCCTAACGCCATCCTCACCACCAAGTGCCAAACCATACGCATAAGGCCGCCCAATCAAAACACACTTCGCTCCCAAAGCAATAGCCTTCATGATATCAGCGCCGCATCTGACACCACTATCAAAGAAAATATCGAGCTTATCACCGACAGCGTCGACAATGCGCGGAAGCATGCCCAGACTGCTAGCTCCGCCATCTTGCTGTCTTCCTCCGTGGTTACTCACAACAATGCCCTGAACACCGACCTCGACACACTTCTTGGCATCGTGAACACTCTGAATTCCTTTGAGAACAATTGGACCGTCCCAATGCTTCTTCAGAAACTCGACGTCTTCCCACGAATGTGAATGACCGGGGAATACGATCTTGGCCCACTCTCTCGCCGCGTCACCGAGACTAGCTCCGCCTGATCCGCCCTGAGTCGCTTGATAGACTCCACTCCGTGCATCAGTGATATCATAGCCGTGTTTCTCCTTGAACTGTTTCTTGAAAACAGGATCTGTCAGACCAATTTCAACGCCGATGTGATCAGGGTGGATGAAGGGATTGTAGCCGTTGTCTAAGTCGCTGGGACGCCAGCCGAGGACGTAAGTGTCGAGAGTGACGAAAAGTGCCGTGTAGCCGGATGCTTTTGCGCGGTTGAGCATAGAAATGGTGATGTCGTCGTGTTTGCGGCTGGGCCAGTAGAGTTGGAACCACCGAGGTGCGTCTTTGCCATTCGCTGCTGCAACATCTTCAATACTAGTACTCGAAGCCGTACTGAGAATATACGGAACCCCAAGCGACGCAGCAGCTCGAGCAGTAGCGACTTCACCTTCAGGATTAAAGATCTTCTGAACTCCAATAGGTGCAATCGCAAGCGGGAAAGGAAGAGTCTGGCCAAGCACCGTCGTAGAAGTATCAGAAAACTGCTCATTGCCATTCTCATCCTTGCGACTGGGCACAAGACGATTTGGAACTATCGACCATCGCGAAAAAGCAGTCAAGTTGTTCTTGTAAGTCGAGCCACTGCCGCAATTACCGTGGATGTATCCCCAAGAAGTCGCCGAGAGGGTTTCTTTAGCTAAAGGCTCCCATTGCGAAGTCTGGAAAGTGAATGCAGGACGAGCAAAGTGAAGACCAGCGTCAAAAATGGATTTCTCGTAGTCGAGAACGTCTGCACTTGGTGAAGCCATTGTTATTGGGAAGAAATGCTTGTTGGTGTTTGTGATGATGAGAATACTTCATGATGCAAATGCGGATGTGTCATTATATATTTTTCTGATTTATTTCTGACCTCGGTTATCGTGATAATTGCATCACTGGAGATCCATAGCATTGTCACCGAAATTTCTGGTGTTCAGCCTTACAGGTGTTATGACGTGAATTAAAGCGGTTCGATCGGATATCTCGGACCGGACAACTGCCCGCCGCATCGGCTTTCCGCCGGCCGTTAAATTCAACAGAGGGAAAAATCCGCTAAGACGCGAGTTTGTTGAGCCTCATTCGATGCACCTATTTCCAGTCTATAAACTGGTATTTTTGTTATGTATTCCAAGGTTTCCGGCGAAGCTTCTATTAGAACAGGTCCGATTAATATGACGTCGTGGGTCCAATACAGATAGCTGACCTGAGGGATCGGATCGCGACTCTCTGAAGCCAATTGCGTTTACTTGGTTAACAAGATGAGTTGATTTAGAGATGAAGTTGAGTAAATGGAATATGATCTGGCTACCATAGGCGTCTTGCAATCCAAACACAAGCATATCTCGGGAGTAAATAATGAGATTGCTATGTGACCCAAGATATACTAGAATCAAACCCGTACAAGTTATCAAAGACCATCATATCCTGGCCTACAAGTACCTCATCACCTGTACCGTAAGTGTTAAAGCCAGGTTGACTGACCCCATGCTGGAGCGTCACAACGCCTTGTGTCAACGCAGGATCCTCAGATACAAAGCTTTGCATGATCTGATTAATATCAAAATCGGAAAGTTCCATGTCAGAGAAGTCAACCGCCGTATCAGGTGTTGGCTGCTGCATAACTGGTACGTCTGGCACTTGATATGTGATATCAGGAATGACTTCAGCTGGTTCAGACATGTCAACCTCTTCCACTTGACCAAATTGACAGCTTATCGGCTCTATCGCTACAAATTCTCCGACATATACCCCTAAACGGCTCATGATTCCGAGAAGGATCTTCATCGTGCGTTTTGGAGCATGACACCATGTTTGCTGTTCAGATAGAATCTCCAAGCAAGTCCGGAGGCATACATGCGCCTGAGATCCTGGGCTTTTTTGCGCAGCCATGCGCACGTGAATGGTCGCACTAACGTATGTCGCATATGAGATGAAATATGGTGCTGTTTTGAAGCAAAAGTGTTGCTTGTAGAATTGCAAGATCTGATGAATCTCTATCGCTGCTGTTATGCAGTTGGAAAAGGCCTCGGGTGCAACTGTTGCGGAAACGGAAGTCAGGTGTCCTTCTGACAGAAAAGGACGGTATATCAGAATGATCAATGAGTTATATAGTGCCCTACCATGATCAGGATGCAGAGAACCAAGACAAAAGATAAACTTACAGTAGCGAGAGATTATGTGGAAGAATAGTAGAAGAGGCAGGATTATTGAGATCAACGCGTAAATGTTTAGGGAGCCCATCCCTCCAAGACCGAAGATGGCGGTGCAGCGAGCGAGCAGTCTGCCATAGTTCATCAGCACTCCTCACAGCGCTCTTCTCTGCATAAAGAGCACACAGAATTCTGTCCATGACACCACTGAGTTTGCACAACTGCCCAAACGTAGAGACACTATATGTCGAACAATCCAACTGAACTGGTTGAGCAGAATAAGTGCGCGTGTGAAAATCCTCCAGTTCTTCATATTCGTCAAGAAACACGATTGGCACACGATTATCATGTTCGCGGAGCCGAGTCGGGCGGCCTTGGTAGATGGACTGAACTTTATCCGAGACTAGAAGAATTAGGACTGATTATTTCTGGGATGGGGGTTGACTTACTGAATGTTGCCCAAAAGATGCGACGTTCAATTTCAATATCTTCTGGAGACAGTTTCCTGGAGGATCTTCGGGCTGGGCCATCGATATGCAGTCCAAGATCAATAATCATGCTGATCGCAATACCCAGGTAATGCCATGAAAGACTTCTCTCATTACACCAAGAAAACAAAGCATCTGAGACTACCAGTAGTGCCTGTATGGTGGTTATCTCACTCTTGAACAAGACCTGCGAACCAGAGCTATGCAAGGCTTCTTCAAACTTGATGCGATATGGACGACCGATTGAGTTGAGTTTGCCAGTGCTTCGAAGAGCGGCCGCATCAACTGTGTGCATCGAACCAGCAAAGAGCATGGCTCTGAGGAGGAGTTCAGAGTAGTAGGGTCCTCTACAGGCCATATCGCGCATGAAGGCTGGTCGGTAGACGACAGAACCCATGTAATGTTGGCGGTTCCAAAAGTTTGAAAGAAGGCCCATGCCGACTTTTGGATCAACGTCACCGAAGTTAAGCTTTCCTTCTCTGAGGTTGACTTTCTCAAGTTGACCTGATCTGATTGAGCCTTTCATCTCTTGCTTGAAGTGGTATGTACTCACGCTGTCTGGTTGTCTCAGCTAGAAGTTGGTTCTTTGCGGCTAAATCGTCGGAGCTTATCGTACCACGAGAAGAGTCCCTGTCTGTCCCTGCATCAATTGTGCCGCTCGAAGGACCGTGAAAAGCATCACCGTCGGGTTGTCCAGTTGTTAAATGGCAAGACGAAGACACAAGGTCCGTCCCTGATCGCTGAGACTGATGATTTAGATGATTGAATGCACTTGCAGATTCAACTGGGCTTTGTGTACTGCCGAGGCGAATATCTGTTGGATGAGTATCAGAACGGTCGCTGCTTAGCGCTGGGCTTCTCGAACACAATTGCTGGCGCAAGCGGGCATTTTCTTCCTCCAACTTATGTATGCGAGCGTTAGAAGGTCTAAAATCCCATATCAGCCCCCATCTTAAATAAACGCACAAGAGATTTACCTCGCTTGAGCCGTTCTCTGAGAATATGTGCACTCTATAGCACGACCCTGGCAGTTTTCACACTTTGGCCTAGCGTTATCGCAGCCCAACTAGAACAAATCAGCGGATGCGCTAAAACACATCGTGAATGAACAGGTACCTTTCGCCGGCGGCAAAAGTCGCAGGCAGCGGATACCCGCTGGGATTTACGCTGCGTTGCTGTCATGAGAGCGGAACGGATGTTGACAGGCCGTGATGGTGAAGGAAGATGATTGTCCGTTGACAGGTGAGGCGGTTGTGAGATATTTTGAAGATGACATAAGCGGATAGCTATTTCCGGCGACCGTTACGTGCACATCCCCCTGTGCACATAAGGGCTTCGCACATCCCCCTGTGCATGTAATATCCTTATGTAAGCTGGATACGTAGCCTTGCAATCTCACCGGCGTTTTCTCATTTTACAATTTACAGGTTACCGACCTTCAATTGCACTTAATCTACTGATTATTAACTCTCATGGCCT
>JACYFE010000132.1:0-15036 GCA_014764975.2 Fusarium sp. DS 682 | reverse complement strand
TGGCCTTGGCCCTGGCTTGGGGTCTGATTCTGGAAAGCATTGCTCTGACTTGTAATACCAGGAGGAGCATCACCAAACCCACCCTGAGATCGAAGGTACAGCTGCTGCGGTGTCATAGACCGCGAACCAGGATTGCCCGAGCTCTGGCCAAAGGGTGAAGCTCCAGTGAGTGAAGGTCCGAAGAGCCCATCAGTAGAAAGTCGCTGGATAGGAGGCTGAGTACTAGGTCGGCGATCGAAACCTCGGTTGTCGGTAGAAGTGTCACGATCCTCAGGCTCTCCTCCAAGAGCAAGACTGCCACCAGTCTCAGGTTCTCCTTCCGATGGCTCGCGAACTTCGGGTCGCTCTTCCTGTTCACCGCTCAAACGCGAGTCTTCCTCCTCTCGCATGGCTCGGCGCTTCTCGCCACCATGAGGATCGAACATAGGCGGGTAGGAGTCTACGTCAATGTCAGGAAAGATAGGCATGGGGCAGTTGTGTAACGTTTTGTAAATCTCCTTGAGCCAAGCGTCAGGGGACTCTTGAGATGGCGCAGGCGATTCAGGTTCCCTGGCCCTGGATGATGAAGGGCCCGCGACTGGGTCCTCCTGTTGAGGCTCCTCTTCCAAATCTTCTTCCTCCTCCTCTTCAACTGCTTCTTCTGGGACAGGTTCTGCGGTGACAGGTTGAGCGGTCGAAATAGCAGGGCTAGATGCAGCACCACTAGTAGCAAGACTACCTCTGCGACTTCGCTGTGGGTTCCGTGCCCAGTTAGCTGACGAAGGTAAAGCTGATCCGTCGACACCATTCTCAGACCCCTCTTTACTAATGGAGCGTGTCATCGGATGGGATACGACGGGGGGCGGCGTAGGATGGGAAATCTGTTGTCGAGAAGCCGACCGCGAGCTACCTCCAGGCAGAGGCCGTTGAGACCCTATACTGTTCATGGAGGACAGATCCTGTCGTGAGTAGCTATCCTCCTCATCGCCTTGTTCATGCAAGAACATGCAACCAGGATTGCCGCATTTCTCGTTCTTCAACCAAGCCGAGCAGTATTTCGTTGTGCCGTGCTGTGCCTTGAGGATTCGGTCACCGTTGTGCGATCCGTGCACAGCTTGGATACACCGCGTCGCTTCTTCTGGACGTTCAAAGGTTACGTATATCCCGAGCGACTGATGTTGGCCATCCGAGCTCTTTCGATTACTAATGGAAATCTTTTGGATGTTGCCATACTGGCCGAAGAACTCTGGCTTTCGCAGTGTCTTGAGCAGTTCGTCCTCTCGAACTGTTGGTGCAAGACCCGTAATGTAGACCAAGTTCTTTTGGACAACACGCACGCCGATTAGATTCTTACGGTTCTCCTTTTCGGCTTCGCGCTTCTGTAACTCTTTTTGTCGTTGGTCCTGAGCTCGCTTCTTTTGGTTCTTCTGGATATTGGCCCGAAACTCTGCGACTCTTAGGGGTTGGTCAGCATAGAACCATGGGAGGGGAGGGTTCATCATACTCCTCTTGAGTAACAACTTTCCACTGTATGGTTTTTTCGTCGTAAGGTCGTCGGCAAGCGGGGCAGAGGCCGTTCATATTATTTTTGATGTTGTTAAAACAAAACTGGCACACCTATAGACTCGAGTTAGCAAACGTGGCCGAAAGATCAGCCTCGACTAGCAAGACATTGTCCTTGTCGTACCTGGTATCCACAGGGGCATGGTCGGAAGTTCCTATCTGAGAGGTCGAACTCCTCGATACAAAGAGGGCTATCAAGAGGTCAGCTTTGGGTACCTAACATTACCCAAGGAGCAGTGCGCTGCAAACGCCACCCCCCGGGCGGGCGGTGAAGCATACCAAGTATCCTCCTCATCTTCTATGAATGAATCCTGTGGCGCCATGTTGAGAAGGTATAATTAAGGTGAAAGGCAAGAAATAGTAAGTTTGAGATGCGATGTGCGGAAATGGAAATGTGAGTACAAGGAGAGGAACAGTGTTTGGTATGCATCGAGGCTGAGGGAAAGTGAAAGATGGAAAATACGACTAAACTGTTCGCGGCCTAGCTCGGAAACTCGAATCACGTGTCGGCATCTCCGTCATCGAAGTTTGACAGGATACGGGGCAAATAGCGGGGTACTCGAGTTCAGGCGTCAAAGGCGCTTGGGCACAGGTACAGCGCTATTGTCGGCTAAAGTACGGAAAATTCCATCCACGCTTCTGCCACTAAGATTCTCGAGCCAATGCTTGCGGTATCATTACCAACACCGTAAGGTATTTCGTCTCGACGACATCTTGCATCGCCAATTGGCCTCGAATCGTCACATAATCGGCCATGGCGACCAGCATTTCTCGAAGCAGGGCTCTTGCCTCAGCTCTACGACCGGCGAAGCCCTCCGTCCAGCTCCGTAACGACCAAGCAGTCCGTTGTTTGTCCAGCACTGCCCGTCAATATGTCGCAATGCCGAAGGAGTCTCCCAACCTGCGAAAGGCTCCCCGAGATCACCCCAGCGTCCTGAAGGCCCCGATCGTCAACCCTGCCGACAAGTACCAGAGCAAGTCCGACAACATGCACCGTTATGGTGCCTGGTTGATGGGCACTCTTCCCAAGTACATCCAGCAGTTCTCCGTCTGGAAGGACGAGCTCACCATCTATATCTCGCCCTCGGGCGTTTACCCTGTCTTCAGCTTCTTGAAGTGTTAGTAACGCGTCAATTGGCTATGAGACAATCGCTAAAACATGACAGACAACACTGCCGCTGAGTTCACCCAGGTTAGCACTATCACTGCTGCCGATTACCCCACGCGCGAGAAGCGTTTCGAAATCGTCTACAACCTGCTTTCGGTCCGTCACAACTCTCGAATTCGTGTCAAGACATACGCCGATGAGGCATCCCCCGTTCCTAGTATCACCGGACTTTTTGATGGTGCCAACTGGTACGAGCGAGAGGTGTACGACCTTTTCGGTGTCTTCTTTGCTGGTCACCCCGATCTCCGACGAATCATGACCGATTACGGTTTCGAGGGTCACCCTCTGCGAAAGGACTTCCCTCTGACTGGTTACACTGAGATCCGATACGATGAGGAGAAGAAGCGTATCGTCACTGAGCCTCTGGAGCTTACCCAGGCCTTCCGTAACTTTGAGGGTGGTTCCAGCGCCTGGGAGCCCGTTGGAGCCGGACAGGAACGCACACCAGAGTCTTTCAAGCTGCCAACACCCAAGCCTGAGGAGAAGAAGGAGGAGCCGAAGAAATAAAAGGGTCCATGTGCACCCCAAGCTGTATAAGATCCAATGTCATTTTGTTAGAAATATTACCTGGTTTTATCATCCATCAATGCAATCCGTATATCCGTGCAGTCCATCTATTTTGGTGCTGCTGTCGTCATCTATAGTGTCATATCAGATACGCACGCAAGACGCTAACTTATTTGCCGTCACACAACGTGTGGAAATGGGTGGTGCACACCGCTGGCTGATAACTGACAGTGCCGAGGAATGCGCCTGTCGATAGCGTTACATGTGGTCCGGGAACCCGTCATGTCCCCTGGGTGCGGGCAAGGAACTGATTGGCACTACTTTAGGAAGCGAAGCTGACAATCTTAGACTGATTTGCCATTGCGCTGTCCGAGGAAGCACAACATGTCAGCTTTCATCATATTATATGCGGCTCCTCGATAGATTCGTATTCTAGTCTAGTGTACTGTACCCCTCCCCATAAAAAGTCTATTGAAGTATATTTTATATACCTGGAGCCTCCCCCCTGCTCAATTAACTTACTTCTTGCATTCTCATTCTTCATACCACTATTAATCTTCAATTCATCGTTGTTTCCGAGCTATCAACACAATATATCTGAAACACTTCTTCCATTTCACTCCTTCAACCAATCATGCCTAGCACAACCAACAGTGCAGCCAGCAGCCCTATCAAATCGAGGAGAACCTCTTCAACAGCATCCAACGAAAGCACTCTAAGTCATCACGAATTAGAGTACTTATCTCTCCGAGACGAGAACCTCAGCTACGAAGATGATGTTGATTTCCACATCTTCATTGATGCGTTGGACCGCGTCGACGAGCTTGTCACAGAAAGAGTTCCTCGAAGAGGGCGAAAGGAGTCAATAGGCCGTCTGTTCAACGGACTCAACAACAAGCTACGCCGAGACAGCACATTAGGATCACCGGCAGGACCTGAATGAACTTGACGCCAAGGCTCAATGATGTCGTCTTCTCGCTACCCCTTACAGCCAAGCCACAACATTTGAGCTTGGACCATATGGTTCGATCTTACATCCGAAAAAAGAGATTGTATTTCTGTACGATGAGTTATTGGGACCGCAATTGGAAAGGGTGTTCTTTCATTTACGGGCAATGGGATTTTCATTTTTCTCTCATTTGTTCATGTTCATTCACAGGATGTATAATATTTACCCAGCCGTTCGTTAGACTCGGCCGATAGTCTACAAGCCGCAACTTTATTATATCAAGGCGCAATGCAACATTCCTTGACATGCCGAAAATGTCTCTCCTTGGAAATAGATCGACTTCTTTATGCTTTTTTAGACTTGCTCTTTTCCAGCTGAGCAAAAAAAAAAAAGTCGAAACGTTAATGATGAATTCTCTCAACAGTTTTGCTTCCGTGAAAGCCATCTGCCGCCAAGGAGTAAGGAGTAAGTTGGGAACAGAAGAAACAACAAGAAACGTACAACTGCGCATTCGTATGCTGTCATCGCCAGATATCGTTCTTGGTGTTGATGATGGCTCGTCTTGATAAATCCGACAACCCGGATCGTATGACAGGTAGATCCAATTCTAAGGATGTTCCTGTTTGGCCGTTTTGGGCTCAGAGCCACAACGGTGGAGCGTTGTAGAATAAGCTTCGACCATGACTCGTAAACTCTTGGATGGTTGAGTTTATTATTACTATGGTATGTCTACACATTGACTCAGAGCGCCATAGTTCTTCACATCGGCATTCTAAGGATCTCGTTTCTTCAACAGGACGGTTTAGGAAATCGTCACACTCTGAAAGCCGAGCCAATAGTAAGAGCCGGACAGAAGAGAAATGATTGGGATTCACCCCAGGATTCAAGACATTGAGATAAGTCGTAGATTGAGCATTCCTTCGTAAAAAGAACGAAACTCAAGTTTAGGTAAGAAGGCATGTGTCAATATCAAGATGTCCATCTGAAGCGCTTGTCTCTTTGCTCTGTGGAGCCCGCATAAGCGCCGTCCCTGGATCGCTGCTGCAAAGAGTTACCATCGAGCGCGTATAAGATCATGTCAGGGTCCATTCTGGTTTGCTTTCTGGCCGGCTACGGCATGCTTCGCCATGTCAGCAATGGCTAGGCATATTTGACTCCTGACTTCTTTGTCATTCACCCTTCTAACTACCTATGCAAGCATCACTCTGTGAGTAGTTTCGTTAGCCAGCCACTTGCATCATATAATTAAGGATGCTCAACACTTGAGTATACTAAAATATGTCGGTTCTTGTGTTTTCTTGTTTCCATGCTTTGCCTTTCATTCTATAGCCCCGAGTGACATGCCACACAAGGACTTGGAGATATCGAGTTTAGTGTCAACTTTGTAAAAGAACCATCAAAGTCAGGCAAGTTCAAATTCCATATTGGTTGCTTGTATGTCACCGATACTCATCTAGGAACCTGATGGCAAAACTGAAAACTGCGAAGGGATCGCAGCGAAGCCTTGACTCGGAGTCTTGTTCCTCCTCCAGCTTCGCATCTGGAAAAGCCCGACAACCGGGAGCCTATTAATCAAGCCTGCAATACCGGCATACTACCAGTTCTTGGGCATCTCATTTAATTTCATCTTCCATCTTGTGCAATCACTTTAGTTCTAATATCTCTTTATAGTGCCCATCTTCGTTGGAATTAACCAGATGGAGAGTAACTCAGCCCAGGGCCAAGAGACGCTTGTTCCTATAACAGTAACAAATATTTTGATTCATAAGATATTTTGTTGTCTCTTCCTGGGTAATAGTGGTGTTCTTCTCTAGTCATCGTTCACCCCTGGTTCTCTTCTATTCAACGCTTCCTCAGTTGGAAACTCTGGGCTACACTGCTCAGGTCATAGGCAAAAGACAGAGCTTGCGAGGCTAGGGACACATACCACAGCTGTAGTGATTACTATAACAATTGTCCTTTATGTCGCCCGTGCGCCTCTCTCCACCAATGTAGCAATCCCTAGCAAAGGATTGTTGCAGGTTCAAATACCCCGGGAACGTCAGGCCATAGCCTACGCCGAGAAGCCGCTCAGGGATAATAGGCTGGCTCCAGTGCCTAATCAAAGGTGTATTGCATCTATCAGTATCATTAGTGATCAGTTGAGACGATTTCAACCATTTACTGTTAATCCACTAACGCAAGAAGTGTCAAGCAGCATAGGACATATCGTCAATTCTTCGTTTCCTTGCTGTATCATATCTATCTGCTTCACAATCTACGTTGCTGATGTTGCCCATTTATTGGTTGGTACAACCCCAAAGAAGGGCGTAGGTGTCCCGATACACACTTGATAGAAGGGGGGGGGCCTATCGAGGTGCTCACAAGGCCTATGAAGAGAACTCTGGATATTCCTTCGTCAAATACAATAGAATCAGGTAAATACCCATGAGAGAACAAGTAGAAGTTACTTATTACAGCACCATCGAGCCCTTGACAGCAACACATCGTTGGCAGTGTTTTTAGTCAACATAACCACCAATGCTTCTTCCTTCTTGTATGATTCCAATATTACGAGAATAATATACCTCGTAATTCACATGAGAATGCAGATTCCGACGCTTTTCTGAGAGTACTCGAAAGAGGTGAGGCGAGCACCCTGATGCCGAGTATCATACCTTGGATGCCGATAACCTAATACCAACATCAAGGGATAACCTATTTCATCAATCAATCTTCATTTGCGGGTATGGCTACGGTTGTCATAACAACCTTTTGATCCCTCTAGACTTCCGTGTTTTGTTATTGCATGCTATTATCGTGCTTGTTTGTGGCATGGTTCTCTCATCGCGTCACCCCTGGCAATCCTCAAGCTGGCATAGTGTTGGGCAAATGATAGTGTTGGCTCTTCATTCAAGGACTCCAGATGGTTTGGGAAGCGTTATTGGGGGATAAAGGGCTCTCAAACAGTGAGTATGTGCCAGTCAGGGTGGTCGACTAATTAGGGCGGTTAGAGATTGTCATTCGGAGCAGCTATGCAAGCCTCTTACGCTCTCAGGACCTAGACAGGGAAGACAGTTATGAAGGATTTGATACATGCCTTTCTCGTGTAAAGCCTGGTGTCAAGTATCATTAAACAGTACGGCGCGAATAGATTTGGGACAGGATAAACTGCTTCGTATTACATTTAACCATGCTTAAAGACTCTTCCAACATCATATACCAGCAGTTCTATCTCTATTAGATCATATCCTACAGCTTCATACCTCATGCTGTTCCTGATTGCTATTGACGGCGCCATCAACAGCAAATCATGACATATGTGACCAGCACCTTGAGTAATAATCTCCCAAGGAAAACGAGCTATTTTCTCCTCCCATGCCAGATAATCCGTCGCTTCTTCAAAGATAAACGCTCATCCCAGTGCTCCAACGACAAAAAACTCCACCAAACATTATTGCAAAGACTGACAGCGCAGGGAAAAAAGGGAAGACCAAGAAAGGCTCACACAAGATTGTCTCCACGCCAGTCTCGTGGCCGTTCTTCTTTCACAAAGGAGAAAAGGAAATTGGAAGTGTATGTTTGCAAGCCTGTTACGCCCTCGTGCGCTCGTCTTCCGGAACTCCGCCATATGCTAGGGCTGATTGAAAACGCTGCACGCTGTCTAAGGCACTCGCCCCAGCAGCTAATGATAGTTGGTAATGATAAAGACATTAACATATATAATGATCAACTCTGCGAATGAGCTTTGCACAACTACTCGGACTGTTACCACATGTCTTCCCGCCCATCGTGCCGACGATCGTTCCCGGTGTCATGGTACTGATGGTAGTATTCCTTGGCTCCCGGTCCGTATCCTTCTGGATCATCGTAGCCATAATCTTGGTGGTGATCTGTGCCATGCTCATCCTCATAAATCTGAGCATCGTCAACATAATCAACCTCTCCGTTACCAGACTCGCCGTATTGCACCGCAGCCTATTATTGGAATCAGCAAAATCGTTTACCCAAGTATTTGAGCATCACTTACCCGGTGATAATCAAAGTCATATTGATCCATGGCTTCCTGGGCATCTTGTTCTTCCTGCATCCGCTGTTGCGCCAAGTAATCCTCCTCCTGTTGCTTTCGCCGAGCCTCCTCCTCCAAGCGCTTCTGTTGCGGAGAAATGGGCACATTCATCTGAGGATGCATCGCCTGGACAATAGCCAGGTAGCTATACATGAAATTACTCAGTAGAACTTGGCTGAGCAAGGGTCTACGCGGGTTGGCCAACTTTATATGGGCCATTCGATAAATCGCTCTCTCCTCGAGCAGAGGAAATCTTGTCCAGTGATAATCCACATCCGGGACTAAGGGCTTATATACTGGTTCCTCGGGGACCTTGAGGTGTTGAGTCTTCTTCGAATTTCGCTCTTTCTCTTCCTTCTTCTTACTTCCACCAAAGATGGACGAGAAGATGCTGCCGTCTTTGTCCCTCTTGGAATCGCTCTTGCGGTGGCTCTCCTTCTTTCGTTCTTCCTGTAATTTGCTTTCCACGTTATCACGATCAAGGACAAGACTCTCACGGCCCTTGGGAGCATTCTTGTCGATTGATGTTTGAATAACATCCAGACGTACGTTATCCTGGACTCTTTCGCCAAGTGATTTAGTCTTGGACCTCTTGCTCTCTTCTTTCTTCTTCTCCTTGTCATCACTTGTACTCTTGAACCATTTCCAGGCGCTTCCGGAAGACTTAGTAGAGCTTGAATCGTCATCCCGGTCTTTCTTGGATTTCTTTTCTGATTTTCGCTCCTCCTGGTTTAGTGTTGGTATGAAAGTGAGGCTGTCAGTTCGCGTTGAGCCACTTCCAGGGAGGAGTGAAGGGTTTGCCGCAAGATTATCGTTTAGGGATTGACTTTGCGGATATGATGATCGGGAGGTATACTGTTGTGGTGCAGGCTGGGGCGCAGCTTGACGACCAATACTTCGCCGACTTGAGCGACTAGGTTCTTCCTCTATCGGGGGTTCAGGTTCAGACATTCTCTGAGAAATAGGGTGAGTTTTTGCATTCTGGGAAGATGACCGCTTTGGAAATTTCTGTTCATGCTGATCGTGAGCGTCTTGGTGAGTCGAGGTTTCAATCGTTGGAAGGCTTGGTGAAGAACGGATGGGTAGCTGGTCTTGAAATGTCTCTGCGCGTTTGAGCCCACTGTTATTGACTCCTTGTCTATTTTCATCGTATGAATCGAAATCTTCCACCGACTCCTGGGAAAACTTATTTGTTCGCTTGACTGTATGGTTTTGTTGTGAGTAATTGTCGGCTACAGGCTCTGACTGGACTCGTGTGAGACCGTGGCCCGGTGGTGCTTCCAAAGGAGCGAAATTCGAATCCTCACTCGGCTGCTGCCTGTGGCCAGATCGTCGAGCCAGAGGTCCGGTCCGTAGACTGCCGCCCTTACGATATGTTGTTCGAGTTGACCTCCGTAGTCCCATACCTGGGGCAGCCGGCAAAATTGGCATGTCGTCAGCACTGCCCTCAGGCCCGGAGGGCGCCACTTGAGATTCCTGAGCAAATTTCTGTACGGCTTTTGTAGGATCCTTGACGAGCTCTTCCAGACTGAGCTCATGGCTGTGGCCCCGTGAACGTTTTCGGTCTAATCGCTCAGCTCCATCGACATAACCCAGAGCACCGCTTTCTCCTGAATTGTCTATTTGTCGTGACAGCATCGACTTTTTCCTTCTCAGACCTCCAGCTCCCGAGTCGCCTTCACTGGTGTCAGTATCAGCGGAGAGAAAAGAGTCTCCGGATCTTCGTCTTATCGAATGAACCCTGTTTTCGAGGAATGATTTAAACTCTCCGGGTGCCAGCTCTGGGTGCACTCTTGCAGGAACCCAGAGTAGTCTCGAAGGATCGTTCTCATCGTCATCACCGCTCGGTGCTATCGTTGGCATGGCCATTAAAGACATTGGCGGCATATCAGGGTCTTTATTGTTTCCAACATCCATCGACAGCCGCCTGAGGGCCTGTAAATTACTCAACTCCTGAGCAATGTCATTTGGGTTGTCAATGTTGGTGAGAGAGAATTGCGAGTCGGCTTGAACATCGCGAAGTGAAAGCGTGGGAGATAGCGGTGATTTCGGTCCTTGCTCGAATGAGTTACTTCGCTGGCCTGATGAAAGTGGTTGAGGCCGTTTAGTCAGGTCGCCATTTATGGATGATGTTTCGCCGGCGGACGATTCGGAATCGGTTCGCTTAAGTCCTCTTCGTGTATCTACAGACAGAAATCGATCATCCGGGGGCGGTCGAGGGAGAGATTCTTGATAGGGTGTCGGACCGCCTATGAAGCTCAGCGGTCGATTTACACTCAGTGGACGGCCACCTTCTGATCCTGAATCGTCCTCATCGCCATACAGAGTACCAATAGCCTCGGTGACATGATGGCTTGGGTCAGAAATCGAGAGTTGACTGGAATGGCCGCGTCTGCTAGCAAAACTGCCGCCAACATCGCCGCGGGGTCGAGATGATGTCTATACACAGACAACAAACTAAGATCAGCATGGGTGGCGACAACTGAGAAACCCGGAACGAAATAAACAACAGAGCGCAATTTCACCAGATGCCAATAATTGCGTGCACCATATCGCGGAAATAACCATTCGGTGAATATGAATATTGAGACGTACCATCATCGACGGCTGGGTGGGCCTCAACGGAGGCTTGCACGCCCACGATTGCCTGTGTGCAGTATCCCGGCTTGTCTATTAAAACGATGTTGAATGTCGATTCTACGTTATCATGGGCCTTAGTGCACCACGGTACTAGCGGCGCAAGGAAATGGAACGTCGGTAGCTCGAAAGGATGAGAGGTCTGGTCACCTCCTGGGACGGCGTTCTCGTCAAGTCTGTTGTCGCATGGGGAGGATGTAAGGACGAGCCGCTGATCTGTATGCCGTCCGTCAAGGGTTCCTAGTGTCGAATCGATATCGTATCTTAGTGGGGGCGATATCGTCTATTTGAGTCGTTTCGGGTGAAGTGATCGTAGAGGAACTGGTAGGATGCTGTGGCTGTTTCTTTGAAATAGACAAAGACTCAAATCAAGGGAGACAGAAAGAGGTCGTCCAAGGCCCAAGGCGAGATACAAGTTGGGTAGCCCTGGTAAGGGTAGGTACATGCAATCAAAGGGTGACGGTACTTAGACCGGGGCATGAGACGTGTCAAGGTAGGTCACGTGGTGGAGGCGCTTACAGCGGGTCGTCAGGCGCTATTCCACTGTATCACAGCGCTATCTTGCACTAAAGATGGCGCCCGCCAGGGTGGTTCAGTGCCGCAGGAGCATGTGAGGTGACGGACAAGAATTGGACATCTATTCATGGATATGTACTGTAAGAGTTGTTTCCAAAAGGAAAGTATCTGAGGATATACTAAGAATAACATCCAACTTGACTTCCTATCCAGATATAGGCGTAGAATGAGTAGTCATGTATGATTCAATCATGTGTCAGGTAACCCAAGTTGCCTAGTCATTATGGGTGCGGTCATGAAGCCTTGCTTTGAGTTTCTAACTCGTTGATTGTCTGTGCTGGGCTGGTTAATATCCCTAGAATCCCTCGAATCACAACCCGGAGAGCAAAGAGCCCCGAAAAAAGGGTCCATCCTTGCTTGCCCAGAATGAAACCGGCAGACAAGCTCATTTTCTTCTTGGCCATATTAAAAGGGTCTCTCATATCCGAAAGGACGGTATTGTCACGTCTGCGGTGCGCATGGCAACCTACTTGCTGTGATGGATGGCGAATATCACATAACGTAGCGGCTAATATCATTGAGGGGGTGCCATGGTAACAGGACCGAACAATCGCGGTCGTATTGACCCGTAAGGAATGTCTCTTATTACAGTACGGTGTATGCTCCAGACAACACAATCAATCCTTCATTCAATAGCTACATACCAAATGACACAGTTGAGTCCTGCTTTTGATCAGTCTTCACGTAATAAGTCTCTAGCGTGAGCTATAATTATCCATTAGTGAAACAGGTCGCATAACTATCACATGCACATTGGTTCTACATCGTCTAGAGATGTCTCCTTTATCTGGATTACAATTGGACACATAAATTTACAGAAAAAAAGATATGTTGAACGAAGGGTTTTGTCTGTATTCTGAGTAGAGTCTTTATAAACCAGTTAATACGTAAGTGTGTAAGAAACTGAGTGAGATGCCGATCAGTTAACTATGGCAGCAAACCGCTAGAGAACTGCTAAGGTTATTATTATTATTTGCATACCATCCATTGCTATATAACTAAAAGATGAAGAATAAAAGCATATACTAGAAAACATCAACTTATAGTATTACAAAAGGAGCTTTTCACTTTATTTTCATTTATTTTCTTAAACCTCGCTACCCGGTAGTGAGTTCTTAATCATAGGCAAACTTCAAAATAATAACTTTTCCGTATGACTAAAGCCCAATCTTTTGCCTCCTGTCTATTTTCCGATGTGTGTTTGAAGATAGAATCTTTCTCCTAGTGTTTGTTTCGCCAATTTGTTTCCAGCTTCTGTTTGTTTCCTGTATTAGATAGAGTGCTTGATGACCGCATGATCGATGGCATGTGGGTGTTATCCTTGTCTCAGATCAGCACAAAGCTATGATGCCCAAGAGTTAAGGTCAGTCCCGTGCTTTTTCTATGCCTTCGTCTATGGATTCTAAAGTAAATTTCATTTCTAATTCGTAGCGATTTCGGGGTTCTTCTCGGGGATTCTCCTCCAGGATCTGTAGGGAATTGGGCAACTTTGTACGTCATGATGGTCAGGATGCATCCTAACAAAGTTACATTGGAACTCCAACAGCAACTTTACTCCAAGGGCAATTCTACCCCGCTGAACTGGTTACGTACTCAACGAGTCGGTAGGTAGACATTACTTCACCTCGTGCGGGGAGATTCGTGAAAACTTCGGTATTGATTACAATATCGCTCCGCACGCGGTCACATATCACTTTCATCTGAAGGGAACATCACAGAAGGGATCGAGACATTTAAGACATTAAATACCAGTTTTTATGTGACATAGATGCAATTTGTTTTTCTTGCCATATTTCTATGATTTTCATATACGAATGTTCAGAAGTTATTGAACAATTGTTCTAGCACTTATAGGTTGCGTGGTTCTATGTAAGTGACTATTCAACCAAGAATAAAGATAGTGAGTGAGTTAATGTTATCATCCTACCTGCTCATCTGGCGAGAATACATGAGATAGGGTTTATTTACTCAGCAAATGAGCATCATTACCAGACTAGAAGTATAATCTTTCTTTTTCGTTTGAATTGTTGCGTTGTTTCAACTTCAATAGGTGCGATTGTATATGAATCTGATTGTCGGGCAAAACTATCCATTGCACTCAACAAAGGACATTGAGCCAGTCACCAATATACTCCTGTAATACAGACTGTTGCCGTATGGGGTTGCAACTTGATTTGATGGCTCAAGTTAGGCGGCATAACAAATACGTGCTCTATAAGAAATACTTGATCTAAACGGTGAGTGAGTTGGATAAAAAGCTCGCAATCTTCAATGGTAGGCAGATGGAATGGAATACTCATCAGTCAAGATTGAAAACTACAATGGCGTTACCTCTCTATAACCAAGTATAAGGAAGCCATAATAGCTTTCTCATAAATGCCGATTTTTGTTAACATTCACTATGAGCTAATAACGTTTGTTCAGGGTAGAGGACTGTTAGGGCAAAACGGTGCTGAACGGAGAAGTCAATAATACTCGATCTCAAACGGCCAGTCCCAGCGATTGCCGACCATTAACCGCCTGGAGCACCACTGAGCGCCACTGAATGAGCTTCCCCTGGTCTAGGCCCAGTTAACTCTGCCAGGCGGACAGGTACCTCGTCAGAGGTGAAGCTGATGCGGCTAGTCCTAAAAGAGTAAGGCTATTTACTCCCGATTCTTGGGGCCACCTAGAAATTATCTCTACCTCTGAGGTAGCCTTGCTACAGCTGCGAAAATCCACCTCCCGTGATTGCCTCCCTGTCTTCAATTCCACATCGTCACCTCTTTTGATACCCATTCATATCCTCTTACAGAGCTCTATCTCGCTATCAGAGCATCTTTTCTCACACTCCACGCGATCATCCGAACACGCGAATTACCGACCGACTTCGAGCGCATAGAATCAGTTGATTGATAGAATGGCTGCTGTGAGTGCTACCCCATGAGATGGCCCCTTCTATTATCCGCTACTTGCCCATCTCCCTCGCACCGTGTGCGGCTTTCTGCAAGCCAGCATCAGCTTCGCATTACTTGCAAAGCCTCATCGGATGACTCATGATCATTTCTTCTCTTCTCACATTTCTCGTGTTGCCATATTCCCAAGCCTACATTCTCCCCGCTCGCGTGTTGTCCCGCCGTTGCGCCCCGTTAGATGGCCTCAACTTCGAGATCCGCAACTCCACGTCACTATGCACTTCCACGAAAATGCGATTATCTCAACTGCGCAGTTAGCTGTTTTGACGAGAACAATTGGCTAACATATTTCCAATAGCCGCGAGCATACAATAACCCGGGCTCAGGCTACCTTCAGAACGGTGCGAGCGGTCTTCCTCCTGCCGGTGCTGCACCACTTTTGCCCAACCAGGGCCGCGTTCTCCAAACCGGACCCCTAAGAGTTCTGTGCATTGCCGATGTTCGAGGTTGGTAACCATGAAAGAAGCAGTCGGATGAACGCTAATAACGTCATAGGAAACCTGAGATCACTCAACGACCTTGCGAAACAAGCCCGAGAATCCATTACTTCGTCCATTGCCTTTCATGTTCTCCTTGTTGCTTCCTCCAATGCTGCTGATACTCAGCTTCTTCTTTCGCGCCGTCATGAGGAATTCGGGTCTGCTCGGTTGAGGCT
>JACYFE010000101.1:0-21560 GCA_014764975.2 Fusarium sp. DS 682 | reverse complement strand
CGCTTTAGCTCCAACAACAAACTATCTATTCTTGACATCGGAGCTGAAACAGCACCTTGAAGCCGCATCCCTTCCTCTAAAGAAAATCTAATCACGTACATACCTCTTTTTTTCGAGACCTAAAGAATACATAGGACTGGTACTTTGTGTAATTCGTGAACTTTGACTACATATATGTCGGGTACTGAACTCGTATCGTAAGTTAAGCAATCTCGGGAATCAACATAATTGCGCTCTTGCGGGACAATTCATCAAAAGAGGCAAAATCTCAAATACTATTGGCAATACGAGGTAGACAACACTGTCTTTTTATTTTGATCTTTTATTCTTGTCCAAAAGTGATGAAGACGCGTCAGAATAACTGGTACTTACTTATAGAGCTAAGGGATAAGGACGTGAAAAAACACAGATGCAGGCGCTCTGTCTGTAGACGTGATGTTATACCTACATGGTTGTATCTCAAGAGTCAACCGACATACAGGCAGCCATCGAAAACTGGCGAATCGAACCTCCTTATTCACGGTCATCAACCCGTGACCAACGTGGCTTCGACATACCAATTACATAAAAATCCAAGCAGAAAATTTTCACCAGTTGTCTCAAGCAGGCGAAGTGATGCTGTGTCCTTTCTCTTTTCTCAAGAACAGAGCAGCTACATTATGATTCGTTGAAATATAATTGTTGGTTGCATGGGGCCACGTGACGTAAACGCGGGGATTATAGCACTGCGCCTCTCCCCCTCCTCATCGGGCTTGTATAAAAAAAATTCATCTTCTATAACCATGCTCGTGGACCTTCAGTATTGCTCACTTTACCAATCTGTGCCTAAGACAAACGGTGTTCTGTCAGTAGCTTCGTCTCCCTGATTAACCAAACATCACTAGCCTTTCAGAGGACTCAAGGCTTATTGTCTATATAGGGGTTGAAACGAGGCTCCAGGGCTAAGAGGCGTATCTGACTAGAGACAAAATCCCCTCGACGAAAGGGTAGTTCTTTTTTAAGCTGATAAACATACTACACTGTGTTGATACGAAAGCACAGTTCTTCCAGGTTCTTTATCGATAGCATCGGTTTATAGCCCACAATCCCCTAGACCCAATGTCTCATCATCAGAGGATCCACGCATTCAATACAGACGAAAACTTATCCGAGTTAAAGGGTACCAATTACAAAGGGAAAGCTAATGAGCTCAGCCCAGAGGATCGCGAGGCTCTGGACAACGGAACCATCGCCGTTCGCAGGATACTAGGACCTAACGCAAGGAAGGTCACAAAGGCACAGATCCAGGAGGCATTGCGGCGCTACTCCTACGACGTCGAAGAATCAGTCTCATATCTGATAGAGAGATTCATAGCTCTAATCCTGAAACCTACTCCAGAGCCAGCAAGGGAAGCCCCAGAAGCGAGAAAGGAAGGAAGAGCAAGCACTCGTCCGAAACCATCGAGCCTCCCGAACGATGTCAGGCCCACTACATCCGCCTCATCCACAAACGATGCCGTGATAACGGAGTCCGGAGCGTCAGTGGAGACGAGAGGCTCGGCTGCGACTCGGAAAGACCTCAATACCCTCGTCCCTTGCGCTGCCACGGCCTCCATGTTCCTCTACGCCCAGGGAGCCTCGGTTGTGTGTTGTCGTCATGATACTCTGGCTATAGCAAGGACATTTCTGTGTCATGCGGACGAGGTCGAATTGCTTGCGGTAGACATGAGAGGTGGCAACCTTGTTTTTAGCTATGACGCCAGCCAGACAGCTATAGTATGGGACTTATTTACTGGTGCTGAAATCGTACGATTTGCATCTCATGTTCCGCTTACTGTCGCTGTGTGGATGCACAACGGAAATCTCGCATTTGGTGTGTATAACCCAATAGAAGCATGCCATATTGAAATACTGAATTTGTGGTCTAGGTAACACCAAAGGCAACATCATACTCTTTAAACTCTCCACTGCAGACCACATCTCATTACCAACTCTGGACAAGGAGGCTATAACAGCATTGTCCCCTTTAGCTGATTGCCAGACCTTTGCTATTGGGTGAGCTAGCAGCTAGGCCATCATGCTTCATTTGAAAAAGTTCAGTGCTGACCACAATCAAGGTATCAAAATGGCATTACCCTCATCGCTACTACTCAGCCAAAATTCACCATTTTGCACTCCCTGGGAATCTCGAAAGAGCTCTCACCTATTGTTACGCTTTCGTGGCACAAATCATCACCGCGCCAAACGTCTAACATGCTAGCAGTGCAAACCCACAACGGCTACGTACGGGTTTGGAGTGTCCCCAAGGTCTACAGAAAAAACGATCCTGCTAAGGTGAGAAGTACCTTGAAGAGGGCGGACAATCATTGTGTCGGCCGTCAGTGGATGGGCTGGTCTAAAGACGGGCACATCATGCAATTTTCTGGCAGGTATGTTGTGTTGATGCTCAGGCGACCATGTGCTAAATGTGGACAGCGAGGTACTTTCATGGGATGTTAAGAAGAAGAATGCCAAATTGGAGTTTATCATCCACTTGGAGCATGTCCGAGGAATAACTGTCTACGGCCCTGGTGCCGTTCTGTTGACGTTGGGCGCCAACAACACGGTGCGGAAATTCGAGCTCAGCTCACCGCCCCCCACGGCGGCTAGTGTTGAACTCTCTAAACGGCTGCGTAACCTATTGGCCCATTCTATCGACACTTTGGAGGCAGATGCTGGCTCTGTCACTGTTAACGTCGGCATCTCAGAGAGTGGTGACGATAAATTTGACAAGGCTATTAAGGTATACGAGAGAAGTGAGGATGTTGGAGAATTCAAGGACAGTCAGGAGAGTGAGTATGGCGAGGACAAAGTCAAAAGTTGTCAATCATCCATTTTCGATCAGGACATCAAGAGCAAGGGCACGCGCCAGTCTACTGTACCTACGTCGCACCCAAGCACCAAGCCGCAAATGCCACCTCAAGTGTTTCATCTCACAGAAAACCAGGAGCTGGTAACAGAAGAAGCAGTCGAGGCCCAAGCCAGCGACACCAATGATTTTCAGTGTCTGGATGCATTGGCCGACGATGAATCGGAGCACCAGCAACCTCCTACTGGCGATTCTGACACAGAAACCACATATTCCGTCGACAGTCGCTCAGATGATACGAAACTGCAATATCTGCAAGAGTTTGCCGAGAAGCTTGCCGATGATATCAAGTCTGGTTCTGCTACTTTGAGCATTGAGGAGATGGAGGCCCAATACCTTGATTCAGTATTGAAGGAATTTGCGTGGAAGCTGTATGGAGAGTCTTCGAACCCGTTTGAATGGGAAGCATCTGTGGTTTTCCACCGGAAGCGAAAGTAAGTCAAATCAGACAAGATTTTCCTGATGACCTGGTAAATAACATGACATTGCCTAGGGATATTGTTGAACTACTTGTTTCTCGCCCATTGAATCATGATGACACGGAAACCCAGCTGGGGAGTTCCAGTCCAAGTGAGGATGGGGAGGGTGATGAGTTGTCTAGCCGCCCGTTATTTAAGAAACCCAGGGCAATGGTCATGCAGTGGGTTCGTGATGCTTCAGTATCACCAATCGCAGCGGAAGAACCTCCCCAGCCCATGGACGTCGACGTCAAAGATCAACTTACTCCCCAATTACCCCGTTATAAGGAGTTTATCCAACAATCCGAAGCCTATCAGTGGCTGTTAAACAGGATCCTCCAGCACGATCAACTGAGCTTCGAAGACGCTGGGGCAATGATGGAAATTGGTTCGAGGATTCGAAGCCACTTGAGGACACAGACACCACTGCGCAAGATGAGTAGTCGAAAGCCTCTTTCATTGGCCAGGATGACGTTCAATCTCGATTGGGATCCGGTCCGCTTTGCGAAGGATGCAGCAATTGCTTCTCCGTTCATGGAAACGTTACCAAAACATATCTGTTTGACAGGCTCTGACTGTGGCTGAGTATATGAACCAAACGTGGCCTCTATCTGGGCAGGCTCTAATCTCTCTGTTACAAGAGCTTATATCGGACGCCGACAGCAACAAATATTCTGGTAAAATCTATCTCATTTAAGAACTTAGTGATTTAATGGTAACCACTCGCAGATCGAATGCCAGAACGACGTAATGTTACTGTTCAACACAAACTTGGTAATAGGACAGGTTACTCGCAATCAAATGGCGCACAGCTGATGGCTACTATTCATTCAAAATCTTCGTGCGCTATTACTGTTACTGGGCATCCCTACTTCATCTCCGAGATAGGTGAACAGCTCGGATGGTTGGCTTCAGCCCTGAGGTATTCTCCAGTTATTCAAGGCACGGTGGCTTGCACCCCTCTCGTCGAGAATTTTCATGTGACCATCCAGGATGAAGGGATCCAGAAGATTACGGTTGTAGGATCATGCAGCCTTACTTTTGACTACGAAGCGGCTCTGGCATCCCTTTCGGATCCTGGGCTCTGTTGGGGTCGTCTCTTTGGTAATCCGATTCTGGTACGTGGCTACCCAATTCCTCGAAGATCAGAGCCGAATACGGGCCTCGAGATAGCCCTAGGCAACGTGGCCACCATCATTGGGTCTAGCCAAGTGGTGAGATGGAATGAAAAAGTTATCATGAAAGGATTCAGCATGCTCTTGGTGGCAACGCATGCAGCTTCTGATATAATCGTGTGGCATCTCCTAGTCAGTGAGAAGCCCGGCGAACGGATTCCGTATATCGACCCTCGGCTCGACGCGCTAGACATGGAAACCTCAAAGAATATTTCACTTCGAATGCTCGAAGCGAGTCGTCATGTCATTGGATGGTGTTCTAAAGTCACGGACCTGTGCGGTAAGCAATCGACCCCCTTCTATTCCAAATCGACTTCTTGAAACCCTCAAGTCGTGTTGCTGGACTATAGTACTGATTTGAGAGCAGGCGACGCGACGGCAAATCATAATGTCAAAACATCTGGATTAAAAAAGCCACCAGCATCTATCGTCATCGACCGTCTATATCTCGAAGCGGGCAAAGATCTGGTAGGTGGCCTCAACATGAGCATCAATAAGAAAGAGCAACCATTTTGGCTAGAAAGGGAAAACGACTACCCCAGCCTTCTCAAGTGGATTGCCGTGCAGCCTATTGTTTTCTACGATGTAGTAGACTGTCGTGCATGGCTTGTCGATGGTGCCTCCGCACTTCTTCATCTCGTTCGTATATCCTTATACCTGGACGAAAACGACCCGGAGTCGACATATGAGTGGGTTTTTGACGCCACGAAACTCAAAGATAAATGGGATGGGCTTGCAGGGCGTCTTGCAGCACTAAAGACTCTCAAAACCTGGGATAACCTCGGCCTTAATGTTTATGTCCTCGGCAAGCAACGCCGCGGCGATGACGTGTCTGAGACCAGATATTCAACCCTCGAGACGCGTGTCAAGAAGATACTCCACTCAATCGAAATTCTAATCGACCGCCAGGCCAAGGTAGTATCCCAAGACGGTATACGAATTTCGCAGACATTAGACCTCCGCCGCAACATTATTGGCTTTGATATTCTGGACGTCCTCACACCTCTGGGCCCTATCCACCCTCGAATTAAACATCTAGACGTATGGCGTCATGGCTGGGCCGATTTTATAACTTCGAGCGGAATTACCACTATCTTTGGCAGCGGGTTCGGAAATCTCATACGCCCTAATGAACCCGAAACGGCGTGCAGGATTTGGAAATCTGTCCCTGAGGGCATGGACTACATGGCTGCGTCTGTGTCAACAATGAAGATGTTGTACGAAAGGCGCTTCCGGAGGATGGAGCCAGGCCTCACAGTGGGCCACATGACGAGTAAGATCATATGGAGTTCACCCAACCACCCTTTCAAGCCTTGCAAGTGTTTGAGGAACCATGCAGAAGAAAACACAGGTGGTAGTAGTGATCTAGTGGACGAGGACTGCCATACTGTCCCAGTGCAATTTCTCGTCAAGAAATCTTGGAAGTCACGTCTCTCCCTTCGCGAAACGACGCTTGTGGACATAGCGGCACTTGACGACAACGGAGCTGTGGTTTTTGGACACATTCCATTCCTGAATATAAAGAACGAAGGGAACCTTGCGTCTGAAGAACGTGATGAAGATGAAGGCCTCTCTACCATTCCTACCGAGGGAGACACTGGAGGAATACTACTAACCCCCGGTATCACGTCGACTGCAAGCGATTCAACTGGATCAGCTGGGTCAACAAGTATTACTGTGCCGGGTTTAGGGATGTCAAGTACCGCTGAGAGGCAGGGTAATGAAAGCCCAGGAAATCATATCAGTGAGGGGGAGAGGAGGAAGACAAAGTGGTGGAAGGCGTTGAATGAATTAAAAAAGAAATAATATGATAGTAGGAATGCATGGATGGAGAGCTAAGACTAGATAATTAGTTGATTTTGTATCTACAGCAACGACGGAAGTCGGTCTTTTGCCCTCGTGTCTAGTCTACCGTTCCAAGACAGCACGACAATGACTGCGATTTAGAGTTCCTGGAAACCATAAAGCCATTCATGATGGTCGTGATCCTTTTCCTTGCCACTAGGGGCCTTATCAGGGTCCAGTCTGCTATCTCTGAAAGGAGCTCCAAGATGACGTTCAAAAATCTTCCAGCCATCCGGTGTCATTCTCAGCCGATCAATAATCCTTCCAATCCACCAGATCCCTGGGAGGCAGTCCTCTCTTACAGTATCATGTGCATTTATAGCAGCCAGGTTGTCACCCTGCCATCCGTATCGAATGAGGAATTCCTGGTATCGGACAATCACACCGCCATCTTGGTCACGATCCACAACATGATTGGTGGCATGACGGGAGACTCCGGGGATGAAGAATGTATACTTGTTCTTCAAGAAGTCCTTCATTTCTTCGTGGCCGCGGACAACGCCGTGGGTATGGTAAACGACACCGTCTGGAAGGAATGTGTTGGTCATTTTTTGGACGTCGTACTCTTCGAAGATGAGGTTATGGCGGTTGACAAAGTCAATTGCGCTTGACCTCTCCTCGCTGGTCACGTCATCTAGGGTAGCGCCAGGGATAGGGGGATAGCGCCCGTTGACAATAAGGGAAGACATAATGTTGGATGTATGACAAAGTAATGACAGGGTTGTATGATGTTTTAAATAACCTCTATTAAAGATCGTAATAAATAGCGAATCGACGTTTTATAGTTATTAACTATATACTTAATTAATAATTAGGAATATCATTGTATTACTAAACTTAACTACATTATATAAGAATCCCGCTGAGCAGCTCCTCTTAGTCATGGGATGAAACACCAATAACAGCGAAAGGCCTACTGATCTATGCGGGGACTCATCATCGGCTAAACATATAATAGGTAGCCTCTACGTCGTATTTAGACTTTCAAAAATGAACTAACTATAACGGTATGCTAGATTGTCTGCCAGTTCAAGTCACCCAACCCTGTATTTGTCAAAGCCGGCTGCAATAAGAAGGAGGCTGGAATGAAATGCCTCCCATTGACTCGGGCTAACGACGGGCACGTGAGTGAGGGGATTTTAATGAAAATGGCTTTCAAGTTTTTAATCTTAGGCCGAGCAACCATCTTTCTCTTGGCAATTTGGGATCCGTTGTTATTGACAGTGACAGAGCTGTAGTTGGGTCAATGTACTTAGACATATCACTTAATAATGAGTCTAAAGATAAAGCACTAGGTACGTCATATCGGGTGGGGACATTTTGAAGAGCATTGAGATACCATTTAGCGGAAAATTCAGAGAAGTCCTAGCTACCTGCTTTAAAAATTCTGGATTTCTCATTCGATACCGGTGGCACGATGACCAAGTGACCCTCAAAATCACCATCGGCCACCAGTAAAAATCAGTAAAAGTATTAGAACGCGCCAATCATCCAATCAATTTTTCCAGAGATGTGAGACGAGACTCGCATTCTTTGAGGACTAAGCCAGAGGATGATGGGACGAAGGCGCGACCTGTTTGATTCGATAATCGTCAAATGAAATCTTAATTAATTACCCTCCTTGAAAGAAATCATGAGAATATCGAATCTCTGTCGGGACGAATTTGGCGTACTTTTCCAGCAAGACCAGGAGCCTCAACCTGTTAAAGATGATTCAACTGAATGCTCATGTCTCTACGAGTGGTATATACAAGGCCGTACTAGTGAAACGCAGGGCACCTTGAAAAGAATATCTGGAAACATGGAGTCTACGGCTATCTTTATTCCTACCCAAGGCCCAGAGATTCGGTCAGATACAGGAATCAACGAAACCCCAAGTCTAGCGCTGGCGTCCATGACGGGAAATTCAGCCCTTCTCCCAGAACTGGGGCTTGGCGAAGTGATTGACGCATTGGACAGCAACCTCATCGATGATTCGGCTCTGAGGTCCTATCTTTTGGGTAGGGGTGCGGAATTCAGGGCCACGGATCATCAAGCTCACCTGGCATCTCTGAATGCTCTCCACTTTGCTAACGTAGTATACTCAAACCTTGATGGGGCCCTTGTTGATCTTTCAGTCATGGCGCGGCCGGTTCATGAATGCCACTGGAGCGCCCCATGCCCGATAACCAGGCCCATGCTTGATCCTTCTCCTGTATAGCGACAATGTAATCTGGCCATCTCCATATTATACCGACCAACCTAGTCGACGTCATGAGAATGTACACGGGCAACTCGTTATACATTGCCGAGTTTCTTTGGTCAGATCCGTACTCACCTCCCCCTTCTTCGATCATCAGGGGTTCCATCAGCAATGTTGGGAAGCCTGAAATGGCATTCCTGATCTCTCCAGTTAGTCCCAAGATAAAAGAGCCAGACTTTGCAAGTTGGAAGTCAGTGCAACACGCCGACTTTGACGGCAAACTAGACGCAAGTTTCGAAGACACTTCTGTACATTTTTCGTTCACCGGCTACGAGCAGGCTCTAAATACTGGTGAGCACGGCCTTATGGATAGAGAAGTCTACCTACTAGAAGCGGCGTACAAACCTATGACCGCGGCTCTTGGTTTTCCGATCTGGATATACTAGCTGCTATCAAGGGTCAAGTCGGTAGAGACTTTATCACAAGACTTTCTGCTTGCGGATCATGCTCTCACCAGGATTCCTCGGCGAAGGATTCCTCTCAAATAGGACAGATAACATCCATTGACCACTGGATCGAGCTTCAGGACTAGCCGCATAATGCCTGCATCGTCAGAACGGGTGGAAATTGGCTTACACGCCTTACTGTTACTGACATTGCAATTCAGAAATCCAGACCAGTTGTTGTTACTGGAAAACTGATTTGCTGGGCTTGTGTGTCCGACACTCATTTGAACTTTGCTATGACGATTATTATTGGATGATTTAGTTTGGGATATAGAGCAGTGTAATATAGAGAGAATCCCATAATAGATATAATCCCCTGCAAATTAAGACAGATCATATAGTAATATTTATATATAAGTAGAATATTATGTTATATTAAGCCGCAACTTATCAACAAGATCGAGAAAAGTGAAATGCATTGTCGTGGTGTTAATGCAGAACCTATCTCTACGTTTATCTCATAGCTAGCAGTGAAAAATTATGTAGTAGCTAGTAACCTGATACCCTTATTTATAGAGGAGCGTCTGCGATAGTTACTGTCATCTATTGTCTATATAAGGAGTCAAAAAAGAGGAAACGATACCTCTTGAGTTGAATACTCTAGCCACTGGGGAATTTACCTCACCCGTCATTGTTGAGGCAGCAGCTACTCAGGAGACCACTAAAGACAAAACGATGAAGAAGTCAAGGACCCAGACGTCGCAACTCAGAATCATGAGCTTATAATACGCCTGTTGCAAAAGGTCGAGCGCGATCTGCATCGGTAGATATCTAAAAGGCAGCCGATCCGAAAAGAGCTGATAAGGTTAGCAAACGCAATGTAGTCGAGCCAATCGCTATTTCAACAAAGAAGTTTATTGTCTACATGAAAGAAGATTTAGATCTCGCCCTTACTGCCCGGCTCACTACGAGCACACCTTCAGAGTCATGTTGGATGCTATTATTCAGATCTCAGCTCTCAGCCGCCAAATTCGAGTACTTTAAGCTGAACTTTGAAACTCTACGTGGTGCCCAGGTTTATTTATTCGCGTTGTAGCCTGACTAAAGCCGCGTGAACAGGACAAGGTGGCTAAGGTGCTGAAAGATCTCTTGGAGAGAAAGTCGCTGGCCCGATTCAATGTAAGTCATGGTGTTTAATCCGCTGCAACGATACGTTCTAGTGGAATGTGGCTCCCGCCGGGACGCAGGCGGGACGCAGAGCGCCGACAATGATGCCAGATTCAACACGCTAGGTACTCTCTGCTGATCTTGTGTGGGGGTGAGGTCAGGAGCCCCCTTGTCAGCGCAGGTAGCAAACAATAACTCCAAAGTTAAAACTCCACCTGATGGTATCAATTAAAACTGAGCCTGCGGAAACATCGGTGTTAGGGAAAACTGGTACTTATGCCTATGACCTCAGTCCTCTGCATTTATCCCGGAATGGTGTATACTGAAGCATTACGCCAGAGCAAGCAATCATTAAAGTAAGCGGGCTTTATAGACGTCATAGCCAGGGGTGATATGTAACAGATAGAGGACATTTTTTCATTTAAGCTTATCCCCATGGGTAAGCGGGCTTTACTATTAATGCTTCATGGTCCACAAATCTCTTTAAGAAACTTGGAAGGAGACCAAGAACATACCACTTGAGCTTGGTCACTACTTTACGTTATGAGCTTTAGTGTAGATTAAACCTGCGCAATAGAGTTGCAGTAAGGACACTTAGAATTTAAACGTATTACCCGACCTTTTCTATAGAGTAGTGTAAGCGGCATGCAAATCCATGGTGCTTATCTCTTTCTGCCTAAAGCGGAGCTGAAATAATAGAAACGTGGACAGAGAACTAGTGCCATCTTGAAAGCAGCCTGCCACTAGACAATCTGCTTTTGCCTCCATATAATGGGCTAGAAGTAAGGACATCCTGTGGAGACAAGACAGTAGACTTTTCCCCCACATATATCAAGGTGACAGAGTCAGTGCGAGGGGAACAGCAAACAGCTTGGCATGCCTCTCGAGACCCTTCTATGCGACTCAGCACCGCCTTAGCTTGTATGTATACCTTGAACGAGAATAGCCAGGGCCATCCTTGCAGATTAATTTGGGTTCTATACCTCTGCACTGCTGGTCTTCTACATTCTTCAAGGACTAGACGTACCAACACTTATACGCGAGAGCGGGGCGTAAGCGGCGTCTTACAAGATCAGCATTCAATTTCCCGTATACAATGCAGATAATGCTTGTTTTGGATCTGCGTTTCTCCTCGTATTGGTGTGGATACCACGGTGACCACCAGAACCAGTCGAACTACCACAGAAACCTGCTTTTCCTTGACATCGAGGCTTGATGAAATGACGATAGAGTGGATAGTTATGGGTCTGGGCAAAGATCGAACACGGCCCCCAAGGTCGTCATCGTCGACTCAGAGGGAATCTCCGAGAGGCAAATAGCTATTTCCCCTTCATTATGTAAATGAATCAAGGGATAGGTGCTCCCGGAGCAGTTATTCCAGGCTCGCAGCTTAGAACCTATAGCAGAGTATGTAGATGGTGATCAAACGGCCAAGCATCGGCTATGCTGGATATTCACCTTCCCGTTTCAGATACGAAATGACCATCATGCACATAGCGAAGCAATGCATATCTAATCAAGGAATACGTCGATAGCAACAAAGGGAACGATTAGCGCGATAGAGCAGTCTTGTGTCAGAAGGGGAGGACGTAGGTAATGATGATATAGTTCCAGTATAGAAATGTCCCGATGAATTTACTATAAGTAGCATGTTGTCTCCTGCTCCTGAGCCAAACTATTATACAAACATCAGCCCATTGACACGAATATCTAAAGCCAAAGAACATTCTACCTCACTAATTACTTTTCATCATGAAGTTCTACTCTGTTCTCGCAGCTACAACCTTCGGCTCCGCCATAGTCACCGCTAAGCCTACGGAACTTAGCAAACGAGCCACCTACACGTTCGAGGTCAATAGCGGCCAGCTTCAGAAGTGCGCTCCCGCAGGACCTACCGTAAACTGTGTCTTCCAGTTAGTCTCCCCTTTGACAAGTACCTAGTGAAGTCAAGGCTAATTTGATTCTCAAGAACCTGCTGGGTCCCTCGTCTGACAGACCAAGATGGTCAGGTCATTGCAGGTGCGGCTACTAAGGAGGACAAAGACTGGAAGTGTGCATCAATCGACGATGCTCCAGAGTTCACCTTCTTCAATATCAAATATACTGAAGTCGGCTGTGATAAGCCATTCACCATCGGCGGCGGTATCGGTGGTGGCATTAGCTTCTGCACTGACGGTGATGGAGGCAAAACGGCTCATTTCCCAAACTGGGTGCTCGATGGAAAGTAAGTTGTGATTACAACTTGTACGTTAATTCTTGTTTTTACTAACCCATTATCTCTAGGCCCGGTTGGTGTGTGATGGAAGGGGATGACAAAGTTGGTCTTTCAAGCTGTACTTTGAACTTTTAATTTCCTGTGTCTCATACAGCTGAGTTCTTTAAGATAGGACCTACACAGTAAATTTAAATAGGGTTCCTACATATACTTTGCTAACAGCAGCTAGTTCCTGCTTCTGCTGGTGCGGTCTGTCCTCTTTGAGGAGTTTTCATGCATATTTCCAGACCAAGATTTGAATGTTGCTCAGCCGTATCTTGAAGAGTTAATCGAGATTTTTAAAACCTCTATAAGCGTAAAGCTGAGTGTAATGCTCCGATACGGGGGTCCATGGTATGCTAAGTGAATGACTCTGATCTGTATTAACCCAGATACAGAGCTTTTGTGAGTATCGGGGCTATATCCGGTTCCGAGGTCATAGTCATCCCCGGATCTCATCATATTACGCCTTTCAAAATGCCTGAAGATTTTTACAGAAAAGTGGCGACGGAGATTGCATAACTGTTTGAGCGGTGTGCTGTAGTAATAATTTGTTGGTTGTTGATGGACTTGATCCCTACCAGGGGCTTGAAATGTCGCCCCTGGTTGGACAGAACCAACCAACAGATGCAAGATGATGTGGCAGATGAGGCTGTGCCCCAATAAAGCGATTAAAGCGAAAGAAATAATATCAAGTACAAAATGCCTGTCTCACTTCTCCCATCTAAGTTAACTGTTGGTCTTCGGCAATGGCTTCATTTACATACACGCCGTTATCTACACCGCGATCTGTTCGGATGTTGTCAATCTTTGAAGCAGATAATGATGGCAGCTTTATTCTTTCATGCTGCTTGACCGAGGTCTGTCTAGAGTCGATCTAGCTCAACTACCACGCACTCTCATATACCTGGGGAAACTCTACATATACTACCCGCATACTGGTCAATGGCAAATGGCTGTCGGTGAGACGCAATATCGAAGATTTTTTACGCCATCTACGACTGGATATTTATAGCTGCAATCGGAAGAAAGATTCTAGGGACCCGGTGCCTCTCAATCACCGGTTTACATTCCCAACGCTTTTATGGGTTGATGCTATCTGTATCAACCAAGACGACTCGGAAGAGGGAGCGCAGCAGGTCACTCTAATGCGAGAAATTTACTCCCGAGCATCTTCGGTCGTTGTCTGGCTCGGAAGAGCTAACAAGCAAACTGTACCTGCGTTTCGACTACTTCTCGGCCTAGCATCTCTACCTCCCGACAATGCACAAGAGTACATCAAACACGTAGTCAGACATGACTGCTTCAAAGGTCATTGGCTCGCATTAGGCGAGCTTCTGCAACGCGAATGGTGGAAACGCGTCTGGATCATTCAAGAAGTTGTACTTGCATCAAAAGTTCGAGTTATTTGTGGCCCTTTTTCCGTAGACTGGGACCAGATTATTCAGGCTACGGCGTCTTTCGATCTGTGCTTTTATCTTATGGACGAGTTGTTGGAAGTTGATATTTACTCCGAGACGTACCACTACTTCTTTCCCTTTAGGCGGGGAGCAGTTAGTATGGAAAATATCCACCTCCTGAAGCTTCTTGTAGCGCAAACCCGGGATCCTGCAACCCTCTTTGGTGAGGTCTTACAAGTCTTTTTGGACAGAACAAGAGATTACAAGGCAACGGATCCAAGAGACAAAGTATATGCTATCCTCGGGCTGCTGGAAAAACTTGGATTTCCGTCAACCATCAAGCCGAATTATCGTATTTCTGTTGATAACCTTTACACTCAAGTTGCAAAAATCATCGAACAGGATACAGGGACATTGGATATCTTGAACCAGGTAGAGGTAGATACATGGAATTGTCGGAGAGACAGATCAGGCCTACCTTCCTGGGCCCCGTATTGGAGTGTCCCATTCGAATATAAGTCCATGTGCGGAGTCGAGGCATCTCAAACAACCGATAAGGTTCAACCGACTTTGAGAAACCACTGTGCCTTCGCTGCTGGTAAGACAGACTGCCAGTTTGTGCTGGGCAAGAATCAGATGGTTATCCGAGGCTTTGTACTCGACTACATATGGGAGATAACGACGCGTTATAGTGACTTTGGGCACCGGTTCAAGGAGACTGGTATAAAAATATTTGGTCCCCGAATATGCTGGAAACCACTGAGGGCAAGCGATCAGTTGAAGTATCATAGCTACTGGCTATCTTGGCTTGGCTTCCAATCAGAGTTTCCTGACCAGAACTGTCCAGTCTCGCGGAATAATGAAACCGATACACGGCATATACGATTGAGTTATTTCAGGACGACGTTTTACAGCCTACTGGGAAGAACAGATGTGTCAATAAAGTATGGAGATGTCATCTGCATTCTGGCGGGGGCCAAGGTTACCTACATTCTGCGGCTACGCGGCAAGTCATGGAATTTCATCGGCGCCTGGTAAGTCATGCACTAGAGCCCAGTAATACTGCTGACTATTCTAGTTCCGTGGATAAAAACCAAGTCAGGGACAATCTATTAATGGAAGCACTTTGTACTAGGTTGGCATTACATCAAGATTTTATTATTGAATGATTGTAGAGGTGAGAGTACAATGCGTGGACTAGATGTTCTATAGTTATAGAGTATTGCTTTACAGGTCTAAATGGTCTATCTTACTCACACTCAAGAATTGCAGTTTGTATATATCATAGATTGAGTTAGAGTTTACAATAAGGTCTTGTTTGTAACCTCAGTGTACTACTAATATATTCTTTGCTCTTTTATGCAGGAAGCTGACCTTACTTATATGTTCTCTGCGTGAACAGCGTTTTGTTTTTCCTCATTGTGGACATTGTGTATACGCTCAGCCAGCGCCATAGCATTCTTGGGCAAGTTCTTTTCGATCTTGACTGGATCCCAAATACTCTTTGACTGAATGAAGATGTCATCGATCTCCTCCAAAGTACGACCCTTGGTTTCTGGGTAAAAGAACAAAATAACAATGAAAGTGAAGAAAGTAATGCAAGCATATACAATGTAGTATCTGTACCCGATATTCTTCAGGGCATGGGGGGATACCTCGGCAACAAGAAAGTTGAATAGCCAGTTGGCGCAGGCGCTGATGGCGGTAATCTGGGCACGAATGCTCAAGGGTGCAATCTCGGCAGCATACATAAAAGGGAGGAGGAAGAGGCCGACGGGGAAAAAGAACATGGCCACGAAGTAGAAGAATATGGCAGCTTCACTGGCAGACTTGTTGGACAGGTCAGACATGAGACCTGCAAGCGATGTCTGAGCAACACACATGCCCAAAGCACCAGCCATGAGCAACTTGCGGCGGCCAAACCTGTCAATGAGCAAAATAGCAAATCCGGCGGCAATAAATTGCCAGACCTGGATCGATGCAGAAAAGATGCGAGATTCGGTAGGCGAGTAGTTGAGCTGCTGCTGGAAGATGGTTGTGGAATAAAAGGTGACGATGTTTATTCCAGACATCTGAGCGAGAATGGCGAGGCTAACAGCGAGAACAGCGCGGTGAAACTGGCGCTCAGGGCCCATGGTAAAAACAGATACTTTCTGGTTCTGCTCCTCGATGTACGCGTCGCGGATGAGGGTTAGCTCGTCATTGATGACCTCGGAGTCATCCGGAAGGTCCTCAAGGGCAGCCATGACCAGGACTGCTTCTTCAAAACGGTCCTGTTTAATGAGCCAACGAGGAGACTCGGGTAGAAACATGACGAGAGATGTGATTATAATGGCGAATAAGCCTTGAAAGGCGATAGGAAAGCGGAAGTTGACTTGGTTGTCTTTAACAAAATAGAGGCCAAACTCCATCCATGACGCAACAACAATGCCACCGATAGCAAAGAAGCCCTGCAGAAGCACACGGCGACCACGTTCCTTGGCACTAGAGCACTCGGACACCCACATGGGGATGGTAGCAGTTAATGCACCGACTCCAAGACCAGTGATAATTCTGGCAGCAATGAGTTGTCCAAGAGAGAATGAACTGCTCTGTATTGCGACACCGACAATGACGATGCAGCCTGCGATGAAGATTGTGCAACGACGACCTAGAACGTCGCCGATAAAGGCACAAGACAGAGCTCCAATCGCACAGCCAACTTCGTAAATGGCCACAGCAGTACCTAATAAAAAAAAAGCACCGCCAAGTTAGCACCCACAAAGTAGTAAAGGGGACCAGGAGAATAGGCGTGGATGCGTGCTCACCCTCAATGTTGGAGTTCTTTATGCTGGGAAACTGGTGCTTGAAGGTATCCAGGGTCAGGAGACCATTCATGACGGCTTGATCGTAGCCCTGGAGGGCAAAGGCCGTGGCCGCTACTATACTCAGTACGGTACTGAGGGATTTTCCCCGAAGGCCAAAGTACGCCGACATGGTGGGCTGATTTGGCACGGTCTTGGTATGGACTTGTCTTTGCTACTACAGATTTGTTTGAGAATGAAAGATGGAGAGAACGAAGCGACAAAAGTCAATTCAGGAAGAATGTCAAAAAGGAAAATCTCTCGTCTTTTCCCAGCCTCCGCCTTATTAACTTCTTAGAGTAGCTTACACAGAGATCAGAGCAATGGCGTAGGGCTACATCATTATATAACGGGTCCAACCTAGTTTCATGGAGATCCCATTGTAGAAAACCGAACTCTACGGCGAATCCGGAGAACGAAAACTGACCCCGCACCCCGCACTTCACATCAATTGGAGATTCAGTGTACTCGATATGCCGGTATTGCCGTGTTGGCGTGGGCCGCGTGTTCCCGGTTATTACGGCAGCATAGTTAGACCATGATATCTCTCGACTTCACAGGGAGGGTATATACTTATCCGATTCCCCTCACCGGCGATCCTACTTCATAACTCAAATCTTCTCAACCCCAGATTATTCCCCATCCATTTCGTTCGATTCAGTAAAGTGCACACTTTTCAACTTACATCATTACGTGTGCAATGCGGGGTTATCTCCCGCAAGCTACTCGGGTAGAACGCGCCGGACCAATGATTCTGCTTCGGTGTCCAATAGTGGTCCCTGAAGCACCTCATCAAGAAGAGTTTGCCTAGCCGTATAGCCGTAAAAGTTGCTTTGGAAGCTGCGTATGAATTGTCTGAGGAGTATGGCGATATACTAAGGTTGGTAAGACCAATTGCCGTGATACCGACGTGTTATAGTCACAACATATACTTAAAGTGCATTCTGCATCCTAGGCAGTAGTAAAACTGGATGTTGCAGCCTTGCACGATGCATTGCGTGGGGATTCCAAATACAAGACAGTTATAGTTGTGCTGAGCAAGAGAGAGATCTTTGACTTGGATTGGTGTAACATAAAGGTCCATCCTCCTGCTTTTGTATATACGAAGCATCATGGGAGACAGCCAAGGAAGGATAGTAAAGAGGAGGTGGAAATAGCAACGCGCAATCTCCTCTTTCGCCTCCCAGGTTTCTCCTACTCGGCCATAGCTCTGTATTATCAGGGCAGATCATGTACTGTTAAGTTCTCCGTGTTTGCTATGCATTTCTGTGGCATTTATCAACGTCACGTCGCAGATTGGTCTCCTCAGACATATATCTACCACTACTCATCACAATAAAACCACATATTCATTCCTGTCTCTGCCTGTTGAGTCTCGGGCTGCTCGTTCGCATGTCATCACCGTTAGTGAAATTGTGCACACCACGAGTGGCCTGTTCGGGGTCATGCTTTTAAGCTCTCTGTGTATTTCTCCTTCCATAACTCTAGTAGGTCTCTGCGCTTTCAGCCTCTAGTTTGGTACAATGGTACAGGTGACACATTGGACGGGGCATACTGGATACACCCTGAATAATTGGAGAGGGTCTGGCGATATGATTGGCCCAAAGTGTGTGTTTCACAAACCCAGCCAATCATATTTGTGGAACCCACCAGGCTTGGCGGGGTTCTTGCTCCAGGCCAGCGCAAACAGGTAATGGCTGTTTGACTACCATAAATGCCAAAAGCCTTGTGAGCTTTGTGAGCTTTGTCTTCTGAAAATTTCTCCATATTAATATGCATGTTAATGCATATCGCATCTCTTGGGCGATGCCTGTATGGCCATTCTGAATCTCGGATCCAGGGACAACATTCACAATTACAATGCCAGCTTTCCCCGCTTGACAACCTGGGACATTGAGAAACTCAACACGTGGAACAAGTCACTGGAATATCAGTGAAGCCTGTCTCACCATCAATTGCTGGGCTCCGATAGTGGAAAAGCGAATAAGTCGGTCATAGTTTACTTCTTCCGCAGTGGTTTCACAGCTGGCAGTGCCCAGATGAATAAAGGCAATGAATGGGCAAAAGCTGATCGTAAGACGTTATCATCATTAACATCAAGTGCATCATTGTTCGCCGGACTTGGCCGGCCAGAGCCATGAATCGCGCATGAAAGAGTTATCGGGTTGACATTATCGGATTCCATGGGAACCCAGCAGTCACCAGTAGAAACCTGGGCTTCATGAACCAACGCATGACCGTCGAAGGACAGTATTGCGGGCTTTAGTGATGATCCTGACAGAATCACTCTCTTTGGGCCGCCCGCTGGAAGTGCCTCTATTGATATCTACACTTGCGCGTGTTATTAGACCCCATCGCTGATGGCTTCATCATTGAGTCTGGTGCAGCGCAATTTGGAAACAGCCCTTCCGCCAACAACGCTGCTATATAGCACAACGTCTCCGAGTCACTGGGCCCTAGGAACATCGGTACTAATACTGCAAAACTCCTGACAGCATACAATCGAAGACTAGCAATGAGATGATGAGCGCGATGGACACTCAAGGCATTGATCCAACAACTGATGATATCACAGCATTCCCCGGATGCCTAGAACATGGTAGATCAGGCCAGTTTGCACGGTTGCCTACTCTTCTAGAAAACAACAACTTCGACGCCGGCGTGTTTCTGCAAGTTTCCAGGGCCCTAGGCTCCAGTCTCGATATGTGACAGGGCAAGCCACATCGATTGCTTGGCCACGATTAGCTCTATGTCTTACACAGCAGACGGTCTTGCAAAGGTTCATGCGAATCAGGAACGGCTCGCAGACCATATATAGATACAAATTGTCCAATTGTGATCTTCTTCTTTCCAAGACATTGCGGCGGAATCATGATGAAAAGGATGTTCGGGATATAAGCTATGAATGGTCATAGAGTACACATCAGCCACAAGCTGAACCACAGGCATAAAGACATATTCTCTTGCAGTAAGAGTATAAACCGATTAATTTATCACCTCTATAATACCTTTGAACGCCCTGTTTGAGAAATGGCTGATGCAGATAGACAAACAAACTCCCTTCATCCCCATTTGAACTGGCTCATCCTTTCGTCACTGTAATCCTCAAACCGCTCTCCACCCACAAACTTATAAATAGTCACGTCTTCCACCATCAACGTCTGCGCCATACAGTCGACCTTGGAAACCTTCCCCTGTGCATGCCACTTCTTCAACAGCCAGAGCAGTCTGTCATCAGCCTCCTTCATCTCTAGTGTTTCAAGCCAATCTTTGTCGCTGAAGATACTTACTCCTTCGCCTAGGCAGGGAACCATGTTGATAGCCGCTACGACACTACTAGGTTCCTGCTTGGGATCTCGTGCTACCATGAGACGAGCTTCAGGGTCGAGTGTCTCGGTCCCGTCGGCGTGAATGATGGGGAACGGACCTTCATCTGAAATCTCGCAATCGGGAAAGTTGACGGAAAGAAACATTCTTGCTGTTATGGGCGCAACTGTCATGGCCTGGGATATCAGTTTGTCTGGTGTTGTAGTCTTGGCCTGTTCATTCATGTGCTCCTTGATGGCTTCAAACTGACTCTCCAATTCCATAAGCTCGTTGAGACTGGCTGGGTCTGGTTTTTGTTGAGTCTTGGCCTTGGCTGGCCGAGGTGTACGTGTTTTGTCACGGACTGGGCTTGAAGAACTGTACCCCATTGTGAGGACTGGTGGTGGCAGAGAATATCAGGGTAATGCTGGTGTAACCAGAGGTAGGGAAAACGTGGACATTTTATGTTTTTAACCTGGCTTACACGGCGTAGTAAGTCACAGTGTCGGACCACGAGTCTGACTTGTATTGTGACTCAAAATGGTAATATAACGGTTGCAACATACATCCGGATCTGTATGTGTACAGCATTCCGCCTAACCATAAATTCTGTCATACACCACAGAATACGAACTTTGCAGGGGATCCTGGTTCTACAAGTCAAGACATTGAATCTGTACAATGAAAGACGCTTAATGCGGAATAATGGCCCTGAGTCCCCACCACAAACCAGGCGATATGTAAATTTAGATACAGATAAGACGGGAATAAATCGGTAAATACAGTTCTTATGGAACTTGTGGCGGGCCAAGATGCAAGGTAACTTAGTACTTCCAAACTAGAATATTTATGTCACCTGAATTGGATTAAGAGTCATTGCCAATAAGTATCGCGGGCTGGCCCTGGTTGTATTATGATTATTTATGATGGTGAAAGTTGGAGAGCTAGTTCTTTACTTGTCTTACGAGGATGTTGTTTATAGTTATTTATTATCTATGCTGCCAGATGTTACGGCTTGTGAGTAGAAACAATTTTTGAGTCTTGAACAACGGCCTTATTATCCTTATTAGCCTCTTAATGCACTAGGTTCTGATCCTCAAGAGCCAAGCTTTGGTGAGGAAGTGATGCTTAGGCTCGAAAATTGTTGCCAGGAACAGAAACCACCGGACAACGTGTCGTCAGTCTAGACAACATCCTGGTCAGTTTAGCAATTAAGCACATGTATTCACGCCACCTCACAGAAACGCGCTTGGCTTGAATCTCCGTGTGATACATCCAACTCTGGCAAATATACAGAGTAATAAGGCCAGGACAAAGAGTTAGCTCAGGATTTCATACCCTTGCCCTACACCAGGTGCATTTGCGAGGTACTAACTAATTTAGGTATAATGCAAACGTCACATGTCTCTAATGTTTGATTGGTCTTCATCTTTTTCTTTTCGGTAGACTGAGAGAATTGAGTTCTCAACTTGATAGGAAACGAACTTTTATGACTGCGGCTACCTAAAAACTACCATCTAGTACCCCTCGCCCGTTCATACCCCTCCCCCGGTCAGCAAAAAAAATATCCCCCCATACAAAATGCGATTTTTCATTT
>JACYFE010000096.1:0-26201 GCA_014764975.2 Fusarium sp. DS 682 | reverse complement strand
TATTGCAGTCTATAAGTAGAGAATTAGCTATTTCTTCTATAAAATGCAGTTATAAGGGAAATCCTTATAAATCTAGATTAAGAATAAATTAGACTATTATTTATTCCTCTAGATTAGATAGTCTCTATAAATTTAGAATGGTATTGCTTTGCGATTAAATACTATTCTTTCGGTTATAGAGGGTACTATATCTAACCTTATATATAGTAGCAGTGCGTTAGAGACCTAATTTAGGGTTATTTTAAAGGGCCTAAAGGGCAAGAAGAATTCTAGCTTTATTTAAAGGTTGTAATATATTGGGTTGTTGTATAGTATTTGATTAGATAGTAATAATATAAGGTGAGGGATTTTTAGTCGGCTTGCTTATCCGGTCGGCTCGCTTATTAAACACGTTATAGTAATAAAGAAAAATTATTTTTAAGAGCCCTATGAGGAAGAAATATTAAGTATATTCTTAAAAGGCCTATACTTTATTGTCTGCCCCGTGCCTTTGGTATATGAATTCCTCTTATCAAACACCGTTCTCTGAACATGGAGCTTGTTTAATTCCTTGGCCTGCCTGCCTTGACTTATGGAAATATTGTTTAATCTCACGTTATTCGGAGCTTGATATTCTTCTCTTCTTACTTCTGCACTTCTTGAATTTCCATGTTAAAGATGTAATTCAGGACATGCTATTTCCTTCACACTTCTCTACTAATATAATCGCTTATTTGCCCCGTCATTATCCGCATTACCATCCTCGGTCTCTTCCACCTTGGTGACCGATCTAGAGTCGCAACTACTCTCGTCTGATGCCCCCAACACCACCCCAGCATCAAGTAGGCCACGCCTGTAATCATCAGGCAGGGGCGCAGCCATTTCTATTGCCACTTTCTCCATTCTCTTGTAATAGTATCCCTGTAGAAAGTCTGCCACTGACTCACATCGGCCTCGGAACTCTCTTTCGAACTCTCTGTCGAGAGCATCAAGCCTTTCGAGCAAAAGCCTATCTTCATCTCGTATTTCTGCCCATTCATCGTCGTCGGTCGACCCAGACTCGCTAATTTCCGTGTTTGGGCCATCACTGATGGAGTGCCACAAGTGCCTTATGCCCAGAAATGCCATTGTGATGATATGCACAGCACATCTGGCAAGGTAGGAATTGTCAAGGCTGGGTATTTCCTCTTCGATTAGAGCAAGTAGAGGGGATATATCCTTAGCAATGTCCAACTTCTGAGAGTACAAAGAGGATATTCTAAAAACGAATCCGGATAAGAAAGAGGCTAAAGGCCGGTTAAAGGCGCCTGATATGCAGGGGCATGGTAGGTTGGACTGCATCTCGCTGCAGCATATTCTTGAAATCAGGGCCATGGCTTGCTCTAGCTGAGACCAAGGCAGATCGCTGTTGTGGAGGAAGTATGCTCCTAGGTATCCTCCAACGCGTTCTCCAAAGGTGTGGAATGCTGATGTCTGGAAGGCACCTGTGATATAGTCAAGTTTGATATCATGCTTGAGCAGCCAACCGAGATATGTAGTCTCCACCTCAAACTCTCCTTCAAGGAGATTAATTTCCTCATCATCAAGGATACTGACGCGCGATAATAGTGGCTCAAGGCCAATCTCATTTGATGGTTGGAAGCCAAACTCAGAAACCAAGGAACAGACCTGTGGAGAAAGGGGGTGGTCAAACAAGCTTTCGGAGTTGTTGAATCGGCGAAAGGGCTTGAGGCCACTGCTGATCTCAATTCCCCGGTTTTTGAAGTCGTCGGCGCGCAATTGTAATTCCTCCCATAAGAAACCCGCCGTAGCATCAGGGACATAACCAGCCGACACTCCATATCGATCTATGACTTCAGAAGGAAGCAATGCAAGAGAGATATCTCGCAGTCGTTCTCGCCGATTTCTCAAATGTTGAAAGAATAGCCTTCGTGCTCTTAATGAGCAATCTTCCCAGAATCTTGGCAACAGGTGGCCAACGAACAGGCGACAGTCGGCCTCCAGGAGTAGTTGAGTAGCAACAACGCAATCACAGTCCTGGCAAAGTACCCATTTATCTGATTCATTGCAGATCATCCCACTATACTGCATTGCCAGTTCCAAAGGACCTGTAGGTTTGAATTTGTTGTAGTAAAGCAAAAGCAATGACTGTTTTTGTTGAAGAAGTAGATGCAGCCCTTCTGGCCAGGTGGCGCTGGCGTGCAGTATACTACGTCCATATATATCTGTTTCAAGAATGCCTGGAGGGATTTCGTTGCTCGCTAAGATGGACTCAAGTCTTTGCAGGTCTCGTTGCATAACCACCCGAAAAATCTCATTAAACCCAAAGGCTAAGTCATATTTATTATCAGTCCATGTTTGAGACAACATCTCGAGGAAACGGATTACCTTCAGCGATTTCGGGGTACTTGCCCCAAACTTGCAATGACTTGGCACTTGAAATGTTTCCAAATGCCCAATACTTAATTCTGCTATGGGCGATTTCGTTACCACAGAAGGATGTATCAAATGTTCCGACTAGATCATAAAGTTTGGGGAGCCTCGTTACTGACAAGGGCGTCAAGTAAGTATCTAAGATGGTTCTGATTTACGTTAGTTAAGTACACAAAACTTGGTTATAGAGTTATTACCCTTGATGAAAATTAAAGGCAGTGACTGGAACTCCAGTGTCAAACATATATGACAGAACCATGCGAATAGCTTCAAGCTCCTCCTCGAAGGATATTTTCGCTGTTCGAACTTCAAAGGCCATATAACGTTGACAGATCTCGATAGTCTGTTAGCATGATCGTGCTCATGTAGGTATGGAACAGAAACAAAGACTCACATCCATGTACAGGTGGGCAATGTTATTCCCTTCCTCATCCACGTCAAATGGTGACGCAAGTCCGTAGCTGTAGAGAAACCTTAGCTTTTTAATTATCAGCAAGGTCCCTTCCCGGTAACCCAAATAATTAAAGTAATTGCTTGTGCTATATAAATCATTCCTGATGTCATAGAGAATATCAAAAGCTGGACTTGATTCAACTATGTTGCATGGTTGGAGCCCAAAGGAAATACTATATCCCCCAGCAGGATAGTCTCGATTTAATGACATGGTCAGAATTCGTGACAACCGGTATCGAAGCCCAAGGTAGGTTAATGTAGTTGTCGACTTCTTGGGTGATTCGTTGAAGAGAATGCATCCGGGACGATGGCGTTGTCGCTTCTGTTCTTGTCTCGAAATGATTAATCCTCCCCAAGCTTGATGAACTTGAGATGAACCACGGTAGAGAGAAGTAGGTGGATTGTCCGAACAGGTACATTCCAGAGTATCCAAATTGTTGCAAGCGGCTTTTTCGGCTTGAGAATTTTGCAGATACCGAGGTTTTGAAAGAGTGTCGGACTTTCGGCTGCTAGTGGCAGCAGAGTTCTCTGGCAATAATTCGGTCACTTCCATTTCAGTGCGTTGCACAGCTGGGCCGATGGTTTCGAGCCGTCTTGCAATGGTGCCTAACAAGTTGTGTGTAAGGCTATCGTTAGCATTGGTGTAGCTTTTTAAGATCTGCAAGTCTTCGCTGATGCCGATGCCGATGTCGCTGTGTGCGTGATTAGCAAGAGCAGCAGCGCAATGACATTGAGGTTTTATCACAGGTGGAAGCTTTGTACAAAACTAGTCAAAGTCGCATTGGCCCTCGAGAGCTGGTCTTGTAGTTGAATCAACTTCTTCTGATCGAACGGATACCGAGCTATCATCTTTTTTCTTATCCATTTTCCTTTGATATCGGACAAACCATCAGCTCTAGTTAGGTCAACCATCAATTGCCGCAGGATCTCGAGTTGGGACTTGCAATTAGCCAGACCCTGGTTGACTCCATTGGCCGATAGCGCGTGGCGGTGACCGAGTTTTAGTGTGCTTGACTGGATAATGCAAATATTTGACTGAAGAAGCGCGAGACTTTGAGTGGCTGTCTCGATGTCTTGGTCTCGATCTTTGATGGCGCTGAAATAATTGTGAAGACCGCCACAGAGACTCAGACCAAGAGAAACAAGGCCAGCGACACCGCTGGCGATGGATAATGGATCGGCCATGGCGAGATTGACAATTTTCCAAAGGTAAGAATGAAACGGGTGAGACGGGGCGGGGAAGTTGGTTGCTTACGTATTAATAATGAGTGGCTCGTTGCGAGGCAGCCAAGGCAGATTTGTAAATCAGGCTCTCAATCAGAGTGCGCCAACAAAGCGGCCCATTTCACGACCATCTACAAATCTAATTGTGACTGAACATCTTCATGGAGCCAAGCTGACGAATAACAAATAAAATTAGAGAAACCCAACTTCTTGCCTAACCATAATTAATGCAGACGAACTGAAGGACTTTTGTAATTACATGAGATACTTGAGCTTCGCCTGAGACTTTACTTAGCATCTCACTAAGACCAAGCAGATGGTCCGAAAGTCTCATTCATCCCCAACTTCCTCCAAGGAGTACCCATACCATCAGCCGTCGTGCTCTGAACGTTGTTTCCCCACCAGCTTAGACTGACACCAGGAAATACTACGGCAAAGAAGATCACGATAGCCGAAACGGCAAGACCTGAGTCTAGAGCAGCAGAAAGAACGTAGTTGTACTGTATGCAGTTAGCAATGTTATGCGATAGTAACCTTTGTGTTTTGAGCTCACCTTTGCCCACCAGTGCGGGTACTTGCCACGAATCCACTTGTTGAAGATGAACGAAACTGCAAAGGCAGAGCTGTAGTTGATACCCGTTGCTGGAGGCACATTTCCTGTTCCAGCGAAGAAAAGTGGCCAGTGCAGATTAGATAGCAGCTTGTTGTTGGGGAACTTCTTTTTCAGGAAGAAAGTCACAACCGGCAGCAATGCTCCCAGCCAGAAGAGATGTAACAGACCAGAGTAAATCTTTCCGATGCTGTATAACCTGGCCGGACCAACAGCTCCCCAGACAATGCTTGACGAGAAATTCACACGGCCCTGAGGACAGGTATACTTGTTGGGCTGATCGCTTTCACAAATATCCTTGACGTGGTGCAACATCCAGAGGACAACGGCGTTCTGAGTGAGCGATCCAACGATACAAGCTGTCAACTGAGCAACAAAAAGTGTTCGACGCGGAATCTTCATGTAGAGGCCAAGCTTCATATCCGAAGCAAAGATCATTGCTTGACTGAGTCCAGTGTAGGCGTAGAACTTGAAAATCAACATGACGACTGGCTTTCCGGGAATGGCGTAACCCGAAATGATCTCGCCGAGAACAGTGAGGACGTTGCTATTCAGATTGGCGACTGCATAGACGCTTCCAGTGGGGATAAGATAAAATGCTGCGAGCCCAAAGGCTAGGAAGACACCCCAGACAGGCATTTGTGTGTCGTAAACTTCTTGAACCATGATGGTGAGACCAAGGACGATAGCGCTCAGTACAGCATACCACCACCACGGAGCGTCCGGGTATCGCTCAATCAGACGAGCATGAATATCCTTCTTTCGCTGCGGATTGAAAGCCCCGACAATCTGCTTCCAGTAGTTCAAGAAGATATATGTAGGAACGCAAGTCATTGTCGCAAAAGAGATACCATAGCTGAGAGCGAACGTGACTGGCATAAAGATGGGACTGTAGCTCTTGTAATCTTCTGGTGAGAAGTTTCCATGCCGATCAACAACACGAGATGCGTTGAAGACATTACCGGTGTTGTCGTAAATGTCGCCTCCTGAGAAAGGTAGATATGCGGTGTACCAGGTGTTGGTATAGTAAAGGATGGGCGTAACGAGAGCGAAGAGGATGACCCAACCAGCGAAGACATTTGCTTGGGCCCAGAAGGGCACGACGAGTGGAGACCCGTTGTACGCGATTTGAGACCAGTCGAAAGTGGTTGGGAGATAGGCGAGACCAGTTGACATGCCGAAGAGGTTGTTGACAACAATGTTGTCTATGAGAAGTTAGGATGGAATGATATGGTGCGATGAAGTCATCAACTTACTTGGTGCAGCCCAGCAAATGAAGGCGAATGTGCTCAAGCCAGTGAAGAGAAAACCAGGAAGCCAGTACTGATTTGATGTTAGCACCTCGGCCAAGAAAGGTAGATGATGAAGCACTCACCCAAAGCCAACCACCTGCAAATATGTAGACAAAGAAACGATACCTCGAGATGCTCCATCCATCAGCCTTCGGATTCGCTCTCCCATGCAAAGTCTGAAACAGGGCTGCATTGGCAAGGGTCGATGGCCACACCATATGCGGCGGCTCAACGATAAACCTATAAGCCATACCAGCCATTCCAAGACCGAATAACTGCATAGTCAGAGCAAGCAAGAACTGATATCCAACTGGAGTCTTGAGGCCCAAGAATGCAGGTGCAACTTGAGCCTGAATGATATCAGTCGCCCAAGACGGTCCAAATGAAAGGTTTGACATGATGGTGATGAGGGCATGTTCCTTGATGTTGAAATGATGATCAGGGTTAAGTGCAATCTCTCTCCCAAACACTCTAACTCTCATGATAGGAAGCGCATGAGCAAGCGCACGGCCAGCAGGATAAGCAACCAACTGCGCAACCAGTGACGAAATCGTAACACTAGGATATCTCATCGAAAAGAACTGATTGATTCCCGTTCCTAGGATAGTAAACAAAAGACCTAAAGTCCACGCACGAAGCGTGTTAACAGGCATAGAAGGATCGTCGACATTGGGAACATTGGCCCTGACTTCAGGCTGGGGTGAGTTGTCTGAGTCAATGTCATATGCCTCATCGATGCCACTGATGGCAAAGGCAGTAGCTTTGTCGGGATTATCGATGATTTCTTCTGTTGTGCCTTCGATGGTACCATCTTCTTCTCTTGATGGGTTGAGATTATCGGCGTATTCGACCTTGGGTGCCATGATGGCGTAGTCAGTCACCAGACGAACCGTGAATAAAAAGGGATAATCGAAGAGAAAAATGTCTGTCGCGATGCAACATTTCTTTGGCGCGAACTTGTCGCCATTTTATAATTTGTCTTATCGCGAGTCAAGTCACATTTGATGTAACTCCCCTCCCCGGATTTCGGCAAAGATTAGTTTATCAAATCTGGGGCTAGTCCCTGTAGCGAGAGGGGAAGGTCCAAGCGATTATGCCATATCCGCTGCTTTTCATTGGTCGCCGGATCATCAGGTCCTTAATTTCGGGGTTAAGGAAAATAATTGTGACCCTACCTTATCTTGACACTTTTTGACTATCGACTAATTTTGATCAAGTGTTGCCACTTGAGAACGATAAAGTATGTTTGTTGCGGGGTAATTGATGGGAGGAAGGTCCAGCCTGGATTTGTCACGAGATATCGTATCAGTTCCGGTTACAGGGTCCAGCATCATTAATAAAACGGCAAACTTCAGTCTTTGATACGAGACATCCGTTCTTGAACCTTATCTTTCCCTCCATCTCTCATTTGTTTGTAATTTAGTCTGAACAGAGACTCTTCAATCATGGCCCGTTCACCATCAACGCTAAAGAAGGACTCGTCCATCCTCATTATTGGAGCGCAAGTCTCATCCCCAACCAATTAACATCGAGCTTAGTCACTAATTGATGTTTTAGGGGCACATTTGGTATCAGCACAGCTTATCACCTAGCTAAGCGTGGCTACACCAACCTCACTTGCATCGACCGCCACCCATGGCCAAGTCTAGATTCAGCTGGCCATGACTTGAACAAGGTGATGCGTACTGAATACGATGAACCACTCTACACGCGCCTTGCTCTAGAAGCACTCGAAGCTTGGAGGGATCCTGAATGGCAGGACGTCTTCTTTGAAACCGTAAGCACATCTTATTTCGCGTCATCTTATAAGTTTGGGGCTAACAAGAGCAGGGTCGTATTACTACTACAATGGGCGACAAGAAAGCTGAATCCTTCCTTGAGAAATCATATGAGAATCTCAAAAAAGAAGGCAAGGCTACAAACCTTGAGCTCATCAAAGGCAGAGACGAAATCGTCAAACGTGTTCCTCAACTGAAGAATGCTGTTGGAATAGAGAATTGGAAAGGTCTCTACAACAGACTTGGCGGTTGGACTCATGCCCGAAAAGCTCTTGAGAAATGGGCCGCCCAATCCGAGAAGATGGGCGTCAGATTCGTCTCAGGTCTTGGCGGCACAATGACTGGGCTTGAACTTAATGACTCGGGTTCCATGACGGGAATTCGAGTAGCTTCTGGTGCTGTCCTTCAGGCTGATCACTACATCCTCAGTACGGGCGCTGCATCTCCTCAACTTCTTCCGGAGTTGTCCCAACAGCTTTGGTCAAAGTGTTGGACTCTGGGCCATATTCAGCTCACAGATGAGGAAGCTGCTGAGTGGAAGGGAGTTCCGGTCATCGACAACTACGAGCTTGGGTTTATGTTTGAACCTGATCCAGATACAAGTAGGTTGCACTTCACAAGACATCGATTAGCGTATGACTAACAAATGGACAGAGCTTATCAAGATTTGCGACAACAATCCTGGATATCAGTACCAAAAAGGCACTTTTGTCAATGAGAACGGCAACACCAGTCACTACTCTATCCCCCGCTACTCAAGCGATCATCCACAAGATGGCATTCCCCACGAAGCAGAAGTCGCCATCAGAAAATTCATCAACACCGTAATGCCCCAATTCTCCGACCGGCCCCTCCTCGATGCCCGAGTATGCTGGTGTACCGACTCACCCGATGCACACTGGCTAATCGATCGCCATCCCAAACATGAAGCTCTTCTTCTCGCTACAGGTGACTCTGGTCATGCGTTCAAGATGTTCCCGATTATTGGAAAGTATATCGCTGATGCGCTGGAGGGGCGTGAGACGGGGTTGAGGAAGGAATGGGCTTATGGAGGACGGGTTGCGAAACCGACTTCGCATCGACCCGATACTGAGATTAAGGATTTAAGGGATGTCATGAATATCCAGGCGGAAACGAAGCTATAAGCGGAAATCGCTCGTGAAATTCTAACCTCGACCTTACAAAACGAAAAGAAAAAACGAAGAAGAAAAAGAAAAGAAGACCAAGAAAAGTTTAATCTAAGCTTAGGGGACTCTTTAACTATTTTACCCGATTATTCTCGATCATCCATCGTGTCTATTGAAGACCTTAACCAAAGCGTGTATATTGTGAAATAAATACATGATTTTAAAGATTGCGACACCCTATATATGCCAGGCACACAGGGCAAAGCTATTTACCAAAGCCCAGTGTATCTCACAATCTTCCTAGTAGTCATAAAACAGAAACACCATCTAACCTCAAGTTAATTACTTAGTTAACTACCGTATTTTCTTAACAAAACGCAATGCGGGAGCGGATACGAGGCCATCTGCAATTGAACTCCAAGTAAGTTGGAGGAAGCATCCTTCTTGTTTGCCTGTTAGAGGTAGATGTCCATATAATTACCATTGTCGGGGCTCTGGGCCATCCAATAAGCTACAGAAGCCTCGAAATGAGACAGGCAGGTGGGTAGCAAAAAAATAGGGATTCATTATACAACAATAGGGACGATGATATAAATATCTGATCACGTCTTCCCTACTTTCTGCCCACTATCTGGCCGCTTATTTTTGACTAGTGCGCTTAGAATCCCGGTTTTTTTTTGCAACCCACCTGACGGGGCTAACGGAAGGGGCTCTGGAATGAAGATACGTGCGTGGCCGCGTGCCGTGCCGTCCCTAGGGCAATCTCACCCAAGTCAACAGTCGCATCACGATCTACATATAATTCTACAGTGTCGCGGTACATCCATGATTGAGAAGTCCTCCTTGATGTTGATTTCTTTTCCAGGTTACCTCAGAGGAGCCTCGGTTCAATGTCTCTGGCATTTCATCTCTCACTTCACCCAAAACCGGCACATCTTCCCCTCCTCATCTTCTATTCTTGAGGCAGTATCACATACCTCGCGTTACGTTTCGTACGACACGAGCCTCTGATCGGCAGTTACCCCGCGATACATCACATATTACGCAGGCCTAGACTCTCTTTCCCCCATCATCTCAGACACCTTGAGCGATATGCACATGCAAATCTCTTGACCGCGTTCATCATTACTGGTTTCTGTCTCTGATGTAAGGATGATGGCTGTTGCTGTGCCTCTGAGCTATTCGGGCAGGTATCATGGAATGTGGCGCGCTGAGGAGATGTATGTCTCGGTCAGACCGAGATATCATTGGTGCTGACAGGTTCTGTGTCACGTCGGTCAGATTTACTCCGCATCGACTTTCAGCTCTACTTGGATTTGGATCGGGGGATGATGATGATGATGATGTATATAAACTCGGGCACGTCAAGCCAACTCGATATTTGTTCCTAAAAAAACATCTCTCTCTTGCATTCATATCAGTTTCAAACTCCAGCACCAACATGACTTCACTGCCCGCAGCAGCCCACCGCCCAATCGGCAAATGGCTCCCCGAGCAACGTCCAGCAATCCAAGAATGGATCGCTGCCAAGCTCCGAGAGTGCAACCGAATGGACCGCATATCTCTTGACTCAAGCCTTGAAGCCTTTCAGGATCTCGTCAACAACACTCCAAAGTTAAAGACTCTAGCCAACGACATGTTCACCCAGTCTTCCAAGAACTATGATCCAACGGGTGAACCAGCCCTCAAAACCTTTGATGACTTTATCAACATTGTTCAACTGATCATCCAATCTGCCCCGCCTTTCTTTGATAAGACAGATCCCCCTACTGCGATGGGCATGATTGGCTTTCCGATCAATGCAGTCTTGGATTGGCCTATGGGGACTATCGCTGGGTATGAGTTCTGGCTTCTTCCTGAAGTCAACACCTCATTCGGGAATGTTCTCAACACTTGGGGCTCGTTCTTGAAGTCTGAAGCTTCCCAATCCGGTCTGGAGGGCTGGCTGTCCAAGGATGCGCTTGACATGCTTGCGACTGTAGCTAATACTGGCGAAATCGGCGGTCCAAGTTTCGACCAGATCTTCATCTGCGATCCTTCCGCGAAATATCACGGCTACACGTCCTGGGACAACTTCTTCACCCGGGAGTTCCGTGACGGAATGCGCCCAATTGCCTACCCAGATGATACTCCTCCATCCTCAGAGGTCCCTGATCCAAGTCTCGTTCTCACCAACGCATGCGAATCTGCGCCTCTGCAAGTCGTCGAGAACGTCAAACTGCAGGATCTTTTCTGGCTAAAGACTCAGCCTTATTCCCTTGACAGAATGCTGAACAACAACGCCTTGACCAACAAGCTCGTTGGCGGCACAGTCTACCAAGCCTTCCTCAGCGCAAAGAGCTACCACCGCTGGCACGCGCCCGTCAGCGGTACAGTCGTTGACATTGAACTTGTACCTGGATCTTACTACAGTGAGAACTTCTTTGAAGGTCTCGTTGGAGACCCTGATAGTCCTGATCCCGCGGCGCCCAATTACTCCCAGCCTTACATCAGCGCCGTGGCTACGCGCGGCATCATCTGGATTCAGGCAAACAATCCCAAGATTGGACTCATGGCTATTGTGTTCATTGGTATGGCTGAAGTCTCGGGTTGTGAGTTCATCGTCAAGAAGAACGATAAAATCACCAAGGGACAGCAGATTGGAATGTTTCACTTTGGTGGAAGCTCTCATTGCATGGTGTTCCAGCCTGGCGTCAAGGTTTTGTTCAAGCGGCAGCCGCCTTATGACATGGATACAGAGACCAACAGCCGCGTGAACAGTTGGTTGGCTATTGTTCCTTGAGAGAAATAGCTTGACGGTTGCCCTTGGCTGTCTTGTCGGGGTTGTCGGGGCCGGAGGGCGCTTGTTGTTTGTGTTAGGTCATGTCGCAGATTGTTCAAAGTCAGCTCACAGTGCTGGATGCAGGTTGATGGCTTATATCGTGGGGAGATATGGGGTCTAAAACACGGTCACAGAGTACACAGGGACAAAATATGAAGGAGATCACGAGATTGCTACTCTAGGAACAGATATACAAGACTGCAACGTTCCAATACCTTGCTGATGCCTCACTCAAGCCAGAGCGATATCCTATCCATATGCATCCTTCATCCAAGATGATACAAGCAATCGTGACCGTGATCCTTCATATCCAATGTTGTCACCGGGACCAACGAGAATAGCCGATGTCTTAAGCGCGCCTTTGCGCTTCCTGTAAATGGAGATGTTAGCCGTTTCGCACTGATGAAAAATATTGTTGCAGACCGCCTACTTCTGAAGGGACAATAACCCGCTTGCGTTGAATGCAAATGCAAATGCAAATGCAAATGCAAGGCAATCTTTTGACTACCAGAGTTCTGTATCCCTCTCAACAATGATGCCTGCTCAACGGCTGCTCATGTCGTTGGTGAGGATGTCGTTCCATTTGCGGTACCCAAAATGGTTCAAGTGAACATTGTCCTCACTCATGATACCAGTCTGGTCATCTCCAAAAGGGAGGAACTCGCAACCGTTCTCATCAGCAATGTTCTTGAGAGTCTTGTTGACATCCTCAATCACAGAGAGTTCAAGGCCGCGCTGGTTGAACAACGCAGTGATGACGACGGTCATGTCGGGAAACTCAGTGCGCAACTGCTTGACCAAAGCAGCGTAGGCATCAGTATCGCCCTTGCGAAGACCATGGTTCTTGAGATTGTTGGATCCCATGTGGATGTACATGGTCTTGAGGTTCGGCTGGTGCTGCTTGAGGTTTCGCAGAAGACCCTGGTCGATACGGTACTGAACATTCAGAATCTTGTCGCCGCCGACACCGAGGTTGAGGATACGTGTGTCACGGTTGATGCTCAGCATTCGACCGGTGGTCTTGAAGCGCTCGACACCGCTGGCACCAAGGATAGCGGTGGTGTACTGGCCAGGGTTACCCCGGATTTGGGGAACGTGAGTGTTGTGGTGAGTCTGGTGAGATCGAAGCTTGAACATCTCGTCGGTGGGCGGGGCGCGGGCGCTGATGTTTCGGCCGGTGGTCTTGAATCGCTCGAAGAGGCTGTCGCCGAGGATAGCGACGGTGTAGTCGCCGGGGTGAGCCTTGATCTCGGGGATGTGAGTGTTGTGGTGCGTCTCGTGAGAGCGTTGCTTGAACATCTTGATCGATTTAGCGATGTGCGATGTACAGCAAATGTGTCGGGGAAAAGTGACCTGAAGACGTGGGCGGCGGGCGGTTGTGAAAAGGCGAGCACCTTTTGTACTCCTGTCAACAAACATTCTATCAGCGAAAATGCATCAAATGAGGCTCTTTCAACACGCCAAACGTCAGCCCTGCCGAAAGAGTCATCCGGCGGTTGAACTTACAATATCGAAAAGGTACAAGCGCCCTTGTCTCGGGAATAAAGTTGGTGGATGAAGTTGCAGGGTTGAGAGTGGTTAGAGTGAAAAGAGGAGAAAGCTAAAATGACTCTAGCAGGGATAAATAACAAGGGATGGCTGCCTAAAGTCCACTGAGCATTCACTGATTGCCCCGCATGACACTGCAGCCACAAACGCCCGCCACAAACGCCCGCCGCATTCACACTGCCACAAACAGATGCACAAACGCTGTTATGCAATCTTATGCACTGGCACAAAGACAATCGAAATCTGCTACCCTGTGACACATACCCAGAACAAAATCCACTGCAATCAAGTGCAATCATCTGCCAGTTTGGAAAACTGAGGATCCGCGCCAGGACTCGTTTTGTTAGTTTGCCGAATGTCCAGTTTTATCAACAAATTCTTTTATATGTTTGACCAAGCATCGTTGTCTCTCATAAAAAAGCAAGATTGGTTATGAAAACGCGGGAGCGAAAACAAGAGTACAGGAGTATCAATTCAACAAATGAGTGGACCGCTTACTACGACTGGGTCTCTCTTCCGTTTTCACTGCCCAACACGTGCTACAATCGAACAATCCTCCTGCACCTGGCACTCCAACAGGATAACCCCCAGGCAGTTTAGAACTGAAACTCCCATGCGTATGTAGTCACGGCGTCCGTTTGCTGGAAAGCCAAAGTAACCTGTCCGTTGCTGATACTGTGACCGTAGTAACCTAGATCTTGTGGCGGGCCCATCTGGCTGTAGTGCACATCACTACCCACCGCGAATTTCCAAGTCCTGACCTTTAGTGTTCCAGAAGACGGGAGGCCCAACTTTGCCAAACCGGAGAATGTCACCTGGTAAGTGCCAGTGGTGGGTGGATGGCAGCCGAGTAGTACCTTGGCAGTGCGCGTTGAAGAATCCACGATTGCATAAGCGTCAAGTCGACCATCAGAGGACACAGACGTCGGCACGCGCTGGCCCGTCATATTGTGAGAGTAGTAATTATACACCCACCAGTCTCCATTGGGGAAGTAGCCAGTAGAAGCGTAGTCCGAGGGATTAGGTTTGGAGAGAAGACTAGCAGCCAAGTCATGAAGCTTGGTGCCTCCTAACCAATTCCCACGTAGACCAATAGCATTATGGCGTTCAAACTGAGAAATCCAGAATGCAGATCCAGCTGGGACTTGTTCATTGAAAGTGCCGTATTCGTTGATGTTTATCTGGCGTTGGGGAAGACCATATTTAGTGAGAATCTGCTGCAAGACGCCGTAACTGGATTCAAAGTCGGAGCCTGAACCTCCTTCCTCGTGCCATGCATATTGGTCAGGCACGGAATTGTTGTTCTTGACGAACTGAGCCCACTGCGTCCACCAAGAATTTGTTGTCCCCGGTTGGTTGGCAAGAGTTGGTCCCGATGTGAGAACGGATTTTCCGAAAGCATCACTGGATGGTCAGTATATAATCCATGTCTCGACTTCTTAGAGGTAACTCATCACTTACTTGAATTGATGCCATCCACGACCCCACATTTGAAGCCACTGGTCAATACTGCGGCCCCAGAAGCAGCTCCCTTCAGGCTCGTTCCAGATGTCAATGACCAAACCTTCCTGCATGTTATATCGCTTGACATTTGTAATGATAGCCTGGACAAACTTGTCATAAGATGACCAATCACCATTATCACCAGGAGCAGGTGAACTCTTATTGTTAGAGGAACAATCAAAGCCCCAGAGGTCATTCAGCAATAAGACAAAGCCACCATTGTGACGGCGCGTGACAATGTAATTGTCGTGAGCACTAGCAAAACGCTGCTGGAACCCAGCCTCGTTATAGCTCCATCCATGAGAGACTTGGGCTCCGGCACCTCGGTAGTAGTTGAAGCCGAAGCCAGAGAGCAGGCTATCTGGAATTTGGTTCGTGTTGTCAGGTATGCCATATAGAATGCCTGCTGCGAGGTGCTGGGGAGCACCGGAGGTGGAAGAGAAGTCAATTTTAGGACCGGCGTTGTCGGCAGATACAAGGCAGACAGCCGCAAGGATTGCGGAAATTGAGCATGGCTTTAAAGTCCACATGATTGAAGGGTGATTGCAGAACAGTACTCGAATAGATACTGGTTGAAGACAATCATCATAGGAAAATCTTCCCCTTTATATAATACATTTCAACCTCCAAAGATACATACTTGTTTCTTTTAGAGTAGCCGGTAGGGTTACATCAATATGGAAAAGACGGCAGCGGATAAACCGGCAATGGTTGATCCATGCAGTAGAGTACTTGCTCCTGTGACCCAAGTGCGGAGAATCCTTGCCCAAATATTAAAGGTAACAAGTCAAAGTTCCCACTGTCAGATGATGTCTAGTGTCTACTAAGACTGTTCAGGATCTCCGGTGGGAGTTCCGGTGGATGAGCGGACTTTTGGAAACTTGGTAATTTACCATTCCGATGTCAATAAGCTTTTATTGCAACGCTTATTCTCAGCCTAAATGTAACTTCATCCCGCTCGTCTATTCGATCGCCTAACTATTATAAATAACCGTCGGTTTGTACCCCTGCATACTCTGGAGTTCCTGGACATTAGAATCATTCGTTCATTCCTTGTAAAACCTATTGAAGGGACTGCAAGCCACAAGAATATACTTTAGCTTGCAGCCCCTCCAATAGGTCCTATTTCCAGTATTACCTCTCGAACACGAGTTGTTCCTCGTCTCGTTTCCTCTCAATGGCCCTGCGCCGCTCGTTATCTATTCCTTTTTCTCAATAGTTTGAGTTCACGAATTTACAATTATCAGTAAGCGAAACCTCCAACTCCACAGATGTACGCATATCATCGAACAAGCCTACCACGATGCGCCGTCTACATAGACACACTGACGACAATAGCTGGCCCAACAGAATGATATACAACTATTTTGAGCTTATAGCATGGCCGCTTCCAATGCTAAAATTCCCTGAGTAACTTAGCGAATAGTTGATTACTTGATTATTCTCTCCTGAGATCCGGTCAAAGCTGAAAAGTCTTTTTTCGTGTTTTACAGGATCCCAAATCATAGCAAGATTGTATATAGACACACGAGACGATTTACCTTCATGTGCCGCTGCATCCCGAAGAACCAACCTACCTATGATCGGCCTCTACCATGTTATTAATAATACATATACCATCAAATCACTTAAAAAATGCCAGCTTGGTCACGTAACAAAACTGTAAAAGTGTTGTACCTCATGCATAGTTGTGACATCAGACTTGCTTCGAGTTGAGCTAGTCATACGTCATGTCCCCAGTTACGTCATCCAAGACCCAACTCCCATCAGCAACAAGATATAAACTCGACACCAGCCAAAGCATTCAGTAAAACAATCATCCAAAAACAATAAGCTCACATTAAATTTATCAAAATGTCAAAACTCGTTGACGACGTCAAGTCAGGCCTCAAAGGCATCCGCGGAGCAGGCGACGCCCTCAGAGGCGAAGTCCTCGACGCAACAGACCAAGCCTTCGACAACAACCCTAATCACCCTGAAACAGTTAAAGACCGCCTCAATAACAGAACCATCGCTGAGAAGGGAAAGCAAGACATGCACAGTGCTGATAACACGATCGCTCGTCGGGAGTGGGAGCACAAGGGCGTTGAACCTCCTGCGCATGTTGGACCAAGAGAGAATGAGAAGCCTTTGGCTGCGCAAGGGGAGCCGCTTTCTAGAACGGCGGCGCATGATAGGCCTAATGAGGGGTTGAGTAGGGAGCCTGAGATGGGGCATTTTGGGAGTAGGGGGACGGAGAATGGTGTTGTGAAGGAGCCTGATGCGAATTTGCCTAGGTATTCTTAAGCCAAAGGTGCATGAGGTAAGATATCATCATCTGTAAGTTTTATTTGATATGCTGACTCTTTTTTTTCTGTAGCTGTTGGCTGTGACGCTCGTTACTCGACTATACCCATTTGAAGACCGATAAAGACTCTTAAGTTTATGTGAGAACCTATGATATCTCGGCAAGATATGACAAGAGTCTTGCATTGAAGGATTATTGTATTATACACTTCCAGGTAGTATATACGATGCCTCCAAAACATGCGCTTCTCAATCACCTGGAGCGGGAAATCATGGCTTAGGGACATTATGTATCAAGTTTAATTAGGTTGGGTCTTAGCCCTATCAATATCTCGCATTAACTTAGAGACATTGTGTATGCTCCCTGAAAGTGTATAATACAGTATTTACTTAACGTGGCGCCATATCTTGCTGAGATGTTTGACAAGGTATCTTACAAACTTGGGGCCTAGGATATAGACGTGTCATGATATGTATTATAGCTAGTTCAAGACGAACAAGTTCAAATTCATGTTATCAAGTATTTGATATTCATAACAAAAAAAGGCTCTTATGGTAAATTTACTTATAAGGCTGCAAATGTCTGAGTGATCAATTGATACCGAATTGATTGTCCATGTCACTATCTATTTATACCCCTTAGCAGCCTCCTCATACCGTCCCCCAAAAGCCTCAAACCACGTATCAATAGCCTTCGCCGCCATACCCGCCCCAATCGTATCATCACCCCTCTCAAACTTGGGCACAATCTCACCCATAAACTCTTCAATCGTCAACGTATGCGTCGCATACTCTTTCTTGTTATCATCAGGATTCTCCCGCTCACGATGTAAGTTCGACTCAACCATTGGCGGAGCAATCTCGACAACGCGAATGTTTGTACCCTTGAGTTGAGTACGCAAGTTCATAGAGAAAAAGTGTAGCCAGGCTTTGGTGCCGTTGTAAACAGGGTTGATGATTGAGAAGGGTATGTAGGCGAGTCCGCTGGTTATGTTGACAATAACAGCGTTGGGCTTGGATTTGAAATGGGGAATTAGGGCGAGGGAGAGATGCATTGGTCCGCGGATGTTGATGTCGATTTCTTGATCGGCCTTTTCAAGAAAATCGTCGTTCTTCAAAACGTCGATTGGACGTTGCACGCCGGCGTTGTTAATGAGACAGTCGAGTTCCGGGTGCTCGCTGGTGATTTTCTTGACGAAGCCAGGGATATCGGCAGTTTTTCCAGTGTCGAGGACGTAATAGCCAGCAGCGCCGATTTCTTGGGTAGTTGACTTGAGATTCGACTCAGTTCGTCCAGCAAGAAGGACCTTTTTGCCCTTGGAGATCAAGTATTCTGCCAGCGCACGGCCGATACCGCCGCCTCCGCCAGTGATGACGGCACAATTGAAAGCAAGGCCGTTTTGCGACATTTTAGTGATTTCTGACTTTTTGCAAAGCGTGGATAATTAAATGACAAGTTTCTGGAATTTTTATCGCAATTGTCTCGGTGTAGTTGTTATATATAAAGAACCACGGGAAGTTCGGCATTCTTGTTGCACCGCTGGTGGAACTGGAATATCTTCGCGTCATAGGCACTAACTTCAAATTGCCAACTTGGTTATTGATCTGATATCATTCGGTCCACAACAAAGTCCGAGAATCATGAAGCAATCGAAGAGGGAGATATGATGACGTAAAATCGGCAATTACAAATTTTGACTAACTGATGCTAATTATTTTCGAGACCGAAACTGAAACCGAGGAGCAAGATAGGCGGATACTCATACTTTTCCTATATCCCCGCAAAGAATCTTTGCGATTTTAAAGTCCTGTTCTATTGCTGGGCTGTAAAATGCACCAGCCTCAAGGTATCCTAGAGCGAATTTCGTCCACTTTTTATCAACGTCCGATGCGATGTCCCGTATGTAAGGGTATGGTGATACACTTAGAGCATATATGACACATATTTGACCGAATATTCTGAGGTGATTAGAATTGGCTCTAAACAGAGGATAGAAGAAGGCTTACTGGCCGCAGACAAAGAATTTGAGAGGATTGCAACTCCTCATCGCGTCGGTGACTTGAATGACCGGGGCCCAAGCCAGCACAGCGCTGATGGTATCGCGGCATTTTCGAAGGTGTCCTTCGGTGAGAGAAGACGGCCTTTCCAATGCACGGTGCCTAACTTGATGAGCATATCATTTTGCATTGCTTTTCGACGGTGTACTAACAGTAAAGGTCGACCGATGTGATATCTTGCAACAAAGTACCGAGCATGCAGCCAGGCCGTCACGAGCGCATCAGAAGGAGATTCAGCTAGCGTCAAAGGTGATTTTGGGTCGAATTGTAACATCGGCGGTAATCGTTCCCGCCATTGCTCAAGTTGACGAATAAGTTCATCTTCAACAGGTTCAGGCGGATAATCTGCCGTCGGATCTACCTTGATCAGCACTTCTCCCCTACCAATATCTTCAAAACTTACTAGAGTGAAACAAACTATTCCTCGCTCTCGTCAAGATCAACCGATGCGCAAGCTGTGATAAAAAGTGATAATGAAAGAACGGGTCATCACCGGGATAACGGAACGATCCAAACGATGCGATGTCCTGTGCTGATATGAACTTTGGTAGAGCGATGTGTTCTTCGAGTTGGAGGGAGTTACTCGGTGGAAGGTTGAGTTCTTGGGAAAGGACAGCTTCAAACATGCTTGTTATCCAGAAGAGACGGGATTGCATGTCCAGCATCCACTCGTCACGATCTCTCGATACGCTGGGAAGGTTAGTTGTCCATCGTTAATAGCTGGGGGGTAGCCTACTTATTCCAGAAGTATGCGCTGCATGCGCTCGCTTTACTGAGCATGGCCCACCAATCAATAGGTCTCAACGCCTCAGCGTAGAATAATCTGCCATGTCAGCCTTCATGCCAAACAACATCGGGAGATCTTACCCAGATAGAAGATAGAACTGACAAGCCTGAAGATCCTGCTCACACATCAAGAACCCAAACCGTTTCCTCGCCTCATTAAAAAAGTCCAGCCCCGGCATTTCGCCATCCTGTCCAGCATACGGACTCGAGACAGGAGTTGCTGCAAAACCAGCTTCTTGTAGTGCTTTTTGTCCCATTGATCCCAACGCCATGACAACAAGAACAATACAGCTCTCGATACAAATCCCAAAATTCCCATCAATTGCTACTCCGAGCGTTCGTTGAAAATACGTCTTTTGATCCAATATCGGATTCGCAAGGTTGAACGTCGTGAAGTACACATCAGATAATTGCTTCAATGTCGCGATACTTAATTTCGAAAGCCAGTCAGATGACATATCCACAGATGCAGCCTGCGGAAGCTTTGGTCGTGAAGCTTCAAGGCGGGTTGAGTATGTAGCGCCCTGCATCTGACACATTAACTTGACAGACTCAGGAAGCGCGGATTGAATCGCCGGCCAGAAGAGGACTTGGTGGGCGCTGAAGGAAATAGCTGGATTTGGATCACTAGAAACTGAAGGTGATTCAATCGTTTCGCGACGGAGGAAGGATGGTACGCCGAGGACTTCGCTTGAGTTTGCGGGTGATCGAGGATTGAATGGTCGAAGAGCTGTAGCGATGGAGCGAGGTTCTGTGGGATTTGGATCGCTTTTTGAGTCGTCGATTTTACCTTCGATGCGACGGAGGATATTGACGATCATGCCGAGAGAAGCTTCGTTTCTGATACGTCTTAGTGCCTGTTCAACAAAGAACCATTGTACCTACCGCGTTGCTTTTCTTTGTGTGAAGCGACATTGAATACCGAGGGACTTACAAAGTCCGCATGGGAAATCTTCATCACATCTTGTCTTCTTTTGTCGACAGTATTCACATGCCTATCGTACTTGAGTCATCTCATTCCCAGTGACAGTGCAGGATGCCTACCTGTCTGGCAATAAAACCTCTCTGTCTCTTTGACGGAGGGCCTTCATCTGAGCCTTGAGCCTCTACGGCGGGACTGCTTTCGTCACGGTCTGCCATGCAGCTTTCTTTTGGCGTTGTTGATGAACTGTAGTGTAGTCCGGGGAGGAATGTCAAACTCCGGTTGTGGCACGTGCAGAAATTTCGGCGCTGCTTCGTTAGTTGCATACCTCGCTTAATTCTCGAGAGCGTGATCCAATTTAAAATGGGGGGATATCGGGGGTAACGCGACAGTGTCACGACTCAATTCGCGAGTAAAGCAATTCAATAATAGCATATCTCAACCTCTTGTTAGCAACTTCGTACCTCGTTATCCTTCATCTTCCAAACTTGGCTGGTCATCGACCTCGCTGGAAAGATCACAGCATGACGCGAATTTCCGAGATTTTCCCATGGTACTATCAGGCTCTCTTCATGGTTCTCGAAGTACACATTCCGACAGACTGATATCTCATTGGACATCTTATTAACTCTTCCATAGCCAAGTGTGATCTTTATTTCCCTTTTCTTCATCCCAGCATCGCCATCAAACCACTTTCACTCCCTCGCCCCGTCCGATAGTGCAGGGCCTTTCTGGTCACCCTCTCCTCTTCACAAGCAATGCGACGCCGAATCAGCCTGGAACACCCCGCAACTCCGTGGCCTCTGGTATGCATACATCGCCGCTCTTGAATTCAGTGCTGTCATTGAGCCGATGCTCTTGTATGTGGCTCGGTACAAACTCCAAGACGTCTGTGATGCGGAGATGGTGATAAGGACGGTTTTGCTTGCGTTTATAGCGTTCGATGTTTTCCATGCGGGTGCAACATTGGCTGTTACAGGCGTGGAAGCTATACTTCCTGGACCAAAGTTGCACATATACGCTATGGTCAATGTTTGGGTTCCGATGTTGTGGATGAATTTGCGGATGTTATGGATAACTGGTGTTGGGAGAAAGGTTGCCATGGTCGGGATGAAGCGCGAGTGAGTTGAAAGTCAAGTCAACAGACAACGATAGCAGGAGAATATTGCAGTGCCATATAATAGTAAACTAAGTGATGAACATTTGCGCAATCTTCGACACAAGACTCCCTTCTCTGCAGAACCTCATCATGACCTCCCAGCCCGAGTCTCTGCCAAATCCGTCTCCAGTTCATTGACCGCAAATACCAAATCCTCGCTGTATCTGCTAGTCTCCTTGATCTGATTCCCAGAATCTTGGATTATCAGGAGTGTCGTAATGTTAAGGGTCAATCCAGATACATATGCCAGCGGAATACTAGCTGCCGGGCTCCAAGCATACGTTACAGCGCTCGTAACTCTGGTCAGTAATGACAGTACAAGCATCGTGTAGAAAGTCTTGGGGAAACTCGTCTTGACCTCATCCTTTTTGTTCCTGTTGAATAACAGCTTTACAATAACATACAGCCCTGCAAGCGACGAGATAAACTGACTGAGTGTCGAGTAAAAATTACTGTCGACTGCAGGTAGTTCATCGGGAGTTTCGCAAAGAATGGTCGAGTAGATTGTTGGTGGCATTGCAGCCGCTAGGATGATAACAACAGGCGACCGAGTAAGTCCAAAGAGGCTTGTCCAATGGTTCTCATCTGAGTTGCGATCGATGCTGAAGCGCTGGCGTAGCTTCGTCAATCGCTTCTCTTTGGGCTTGTTTGAATCGTTTTTCATAGGGACAGGAGTGCTGGTGCCGTCCCTCCCAAATGAGGTCCTTTGGACAATGCTACCTAATGGAAGATTGGATCCGCTTGACCACGATTGAGTGCCGGAAGAATTAACAAACGGGGAGAGGTGTTTCGGTCGTTCTTATTCATTATTAGAATGGCCAGGCAAAGAATCCCGCTGATGGGACCAGTCGGGATCAGATATGTCAAACTCAGCTTTTTCGACACGCAATTCGCCTGCCCTTGCGGTACACTCCGCCAAATTCAGTTCGAACATGTCGAAAGCGACTTGGATACTAGTCAATATGTTCAATTCTATGACATTCTGCTATTGATGCTGCCTATTCTGCTATATACACTCCTTCGGTACCATATTACGCCTTCGTCGCAACAACAAACAACCGAGGAAACGGCAAAAGAACCTTCCCATCCTTCTGCGCAGTATACGCCTTCTTCAACTTACTCAAATAACACTCAATAAACGCTTCCCTCTCAGATTCATCAAGTGGATCGATATAAGGCCGCAGACCCGTTCCCTTGACCCACTCAACAATCCCTTCATGGTTCTCCATAACGTGCATGTAAGTAGTCTGCCAGATATCAAGATCCGAGCACAAGTGCTTCAAACCGTCCCATATTTCAGTGGGCGAAGGAAATTGGTCGCGAGAGATGTTAGCGGCTTTGAGTTTCTCTGACCATGGCATGTTGGGAGTGTCTGCTGTTTCTCTCATCAAAGCGTGGCTTGGTTCTTGGAGATTGTAGGGGACTTGGAAAGCGAGACTTCCGCCGGGCGCAACGTGGTTAAACAGTTGTCTGACGATCTCAATGCGTTGTCCATTTGGTAGCCATTGGAACACGGCATTTGAGAAGAGAACGTCAACAGGCTCTTCGGGTTTGTACGTCAAGAGATCAGTGACCTCAAACGAAACATTCGGCAGGACTTGTTTCGCTTTCTTGATCATATCAGCCGAGGAATCGAATCCAGAGACGTGAGCGTTGGGATATCGCTCGGCTAACACGGCGGTTGAGTTGCCGGGTCCACAGCCAACGTCCACGACGCGCTTAGGTGAAGTGTTGGGAATGTGGGCTAGAAGATCCGTGGAGGGACGAGTGCGATCTTTGAGAAACTTGGAATATTGATCTGCGGACCAAGTATCCTTGGATGAAGCCATTGTAGCTGAGAAGTATCGTTTAGGTTGTTGCGTGAAGGATGAGAAAAGATGACGTCGTGATAGTGAAGCGACGCGAGACATGTTTAGACTCAATGATGATAAGAAAGTAAGTCTGGTGAGTGTTATAATCGTCTTCTTGGCATTGGCGGCTGCAATGGTATTTATACTCGTATTTGGCCAGTGTCGTGACAGCTAATATTATTCAGTCGCGTGCTATTTGGCAGACTGGGGTAGAGTTTCCTGCGAGGGTCATGACTTCAGCCGAGTCGGACTCCGATAGCCAAAACCGACAGAGTGGGACTGCCTCGGTTCAGTGTCGGGCTATCGGACGTATCGCCCGGAGGCGAGCAGAGCTCATCAGGGAATAAAAGTTTTATGATCATTCATATAATCATTTTGGAACTTTTGTATTGTGAGATTTATTTGTATTATACCGCGTATGCATGGTTGTAATAATTGTGGATGTCGCTCTGCATGAGCTGTTGACCTGTGCCGTGATGCACTTGTATCACCTTCATCAGTTTAATAACATGACTAAAAGAAAATAGGCCTCGTCTGCACCTGTAATACTCATACCCCCATCAAAGCCATGTAGTGAACAGTAGTTGTAATAGTCAATCCGTCAAGCGATTCGGGCCGGGACAATTATACCGTGTTTGTAAGCCCGCCAATCAAATATGGCCAATCAAGAGCCAAAAACAGGCATATTACTAGGCTTATTGGGGATGCAGCTCATTACTAACCTCCGGGGAACTTCAGAGGGTTCGAAATCGAACGAAGCATGACTAATTACATATGTTACTGCTTTCCATGTGTTGGCATTTGTCAGTGTTTTCCCAGGAGAATTGAATCTGGTTTCCTCTCAAAGAGAGTAGCAATCAAGTTCAATGGCCTTCGGCTATCGGGGCAGTCATGTATATAAAGAGGCGAATAGCCTTCAATATCAAGTCCATTCTTCTCGTTCTCATCCCTACTGAGTCGTTTATCATCAGATACTACTTAAATCAATCGCAAGCTTTCTATCTACTATCAGCTTTGGCTAACGCAATATACCTTGTCAGAATGCAAGAAATCAAGCCGATCAAAGTGTTTGGAGTTCACGGACCCAATGCTGGCAAGGTTATTCTCACTTGCGAGGAGCTTGCATTGCCTTATGAGATAGAAGTCATCCCCCTCACCGACGTCAAGAACCCCAAGTATGTCGCCATCAACCCCAACGGGAGACTACCATCTATCCAAGACCCAAACACAGGCCTCACTCTATGGGAGTCAGGCGCTATCATCGAGTACTTGACAGAAACCTATGACAAAGACCACAAACTGAGCTTCACGTCTGGCACAGCTGAAGCCTACCACGCTCGCCAATGGCTCTTCTATCAGACCACCGGCCAGGGACCGTATTACGGGCAGGCGATGTGGTTTATCATATACCAGCCACTGCCCGAGGCCCGCGAGCGCTACGTCAAAGAGGTCAACCGCGTGACTGGCGTACTGGAGGGGCACTTGGCTAAACAGAAGCCTGACGCGGATGGGAATTCCTGGTTCTTGGGCGGTCGAATCACGTACGTGGACATTGCCTTCTTTATGTGGCAGTATACAGCCGAGCCGCGGATTCCAAACGGCGAGTTCAATCAGGATGAATATCCGCATGTTAAGAAGTGGTTTGAGAATATGCTTGTGCGCCCGAGTGTGCAGAAGGTCTTAAAGTTGCAAGAAGCCAAATAGGCTATAGCAGACATGGTGGAAGGTGGTGGTTCTGCCTTCAACAGGCGAGCCACTATTGTGAAGTGACGTAAAGATGGGGACTGGTTTTTATTGATATTGTATAAGGAATTATGTTTGCAGTTTCTGGTCAACTCTACATATTTTGTCATTTTCATATAGAGCTATGTCCTCGGCCGCGGCATCAAGTTCACACGTTTTCCTGTAGGGAGTCACTTTCATGTTTAAGTTATGGAGTAGTATAGTGAATAAAAAACAGACTTGTGTCTTGTGCTCCACTTGGGTTTTAGTGCAAGGTATTATTTCTCATATTTTCTATTAGCTACCCTATTCCCGTGTTATCGCGGACAAGGTCTCGCCAACAACTTGAGCTCTGCCAGAAGCGAGCCAATCATCAACGTCTCGGGCCGCGTGGCCTAATGGCTAAGGCGCTAGATTTCGGTTTCCAGCCCCCGAATTCTCTAGAGATTCCAGGTTCGAATCCTGGCGTGGTCGACAAATTCGCTGGATTATTTTTTTGCTGGTCAATTGGCTTGAGAGAGATGTTCTTTTTGCTGTTGCATCTAAATACTAAGTTTGGGCTAGCGAAATTGTAGCTTCATTGGGTTGTCAACGCGTCGAGCAATAATGATTTTACGAGTTTGGGTTATTTGAAATGTCAATTAACAAGT
>JACYFE010000087.1:0-15413 GCA_014764975.2 Fusarium sp. DS 682 | reverse complement strand
GCTCTTTTACAGAACTCTGTCACGATCTTGACTTTCCTTCTACCAGTATATCAACATGAGGCAGTGCTATACGGAGGAATTGGACTGTCATCAATGATTGACAAGCTACGTTCAGGCCGTCATCTGCTTGAGCATGGCGTTTTCATCGGTGAGGCTTTTGATGGTGTTAGACCTGAAGTTCTATATCGGCGAGATTCGTGTCGAGTGCCGCATCGTTGTGCTTTTTTTGTAAAGACGGTGATTATTTGGCCCCTGAAAGTCGACGGGCTTTCTTAAGGATGTAATTGTTGCAGGCAAGCAGTCTTTACATATGGGAGTTTTCTCATACTGAGGGCCATTTCCCCCTCGTTCTTCATATCGAGCGCAGGCTCGCTCCAATGTCTTGTGTCCGTTTCGGCGATGTGGTCAGGGTCCGCGCGCTTGCGCTTGTTCAAAAAAGAATATAGTGTACACAGTACTGGCTTTGATAAGGTAGCTGCCATATCGGTGATAGATTATATCGCATTGAGTGACTACCTTGAAGTAGTGCATCGAGTTGTCAAGCTTAGATTAGTAGGGCCAAGCCGTGGTCACATTAGCGACATTAATCTAGCTCGTTTCGTTTTCCCGTAAATGGTCTTGGTTTTGCAACACGGCTTGTCGTATCAGATGGCACCCAATGACTCATCAGTCTCCGGTTTGTCGACTTTCTTATAGGCTTCTATCATGCAGTAGTGAGCCCAGGGTCGCCCAAGTCCACCAGTTTCTCTTCTTTCGTAAAGGTTCAAACATAGCCTTACTCCATTTAATTGACTTATATATAGTATAAAAGCTTTCGATTCCTCTTCGTTGAAGTCGCGATCCCATGTGAAGCTTGTGTCATGCTCTTCTCTAGGGCTCTTGGAGTCCACCCCGGTATTGGTTTCCCAGTCATTTGGAGGGCTTCAACAATAGTTCAATCCACTGTCATACCAGTAGCGCGCTATTGCCCCTTGAAAGAGGATAAATTGGGTGCTCTTGTCCAAAAGATAAGATCAACGGTCTTGAGCCGTGAATTCTCAGACGAAACCTTACTCCATTTCGCTAAGTGACAAATATTCTATGATAGAAGACCCGGTATAAACACTAGGTCCTTGGGACTAGTATCTAATTCCCAATGGGAGTCTGTCGCAGTACCTTGATGGGACCATTCGCATCATCATCTAAGTCTTGTGGCAGTAGTCAGGACCAGGAGAGACAAGACATAGGAAGTAGGATTACTCGGGAATCTTGTCAAAGTAGATGACAATTGCTCAATGTTGAGCTTGAAGAAACGACTTCGCTCGTTTTCAATGGTGGTGATAGAGGTGTTCAGGTCTGGAGCATTGACACAACATCGTCAAGGTCCTCTGGCTTGTTTCTCCTGATTTGGTATGGCTCGTCGTTTGTTGTGGTCCATCTCGACTTCGATGGCTTGTTTATATATGCAAATGCTTTCTTCAACATGAAGAGGTATGGAAATCTCTCGGGGGACGGTAATGGCAGCCTTCCTTAGGCTCCCAAGTGACAGAATGAGCGTAGCCCAGAAGCTTGATTGTAGCCACCTGTCGCTCGCCATTTGCAAGTTGTTGCTCTGCCTTCTTTGTAGAGTGCACAGACTCAATCTGGAGACGTCAATCCTCAAAGTTCTCAGTCCATGTGATAGGGCCAAATATAACAGCGAAAAGGGGCTCAAAGGCGTCCATGTATTAGGGAAGCTGACTAGGGGCCAATGGCCAAGCCGCGAAAGGGAGAGGGGGGCCTAATGCCTGAGACCACATCTTCAAAAATACATGATCGTGAAACACTTTCGGAAAATCTTGAGTGATACCATGGGATTGTCTTATCATGTACCGCTCCTGAACCGGTGCGATATGCGATAAAGGGGAAACTAGAACTTGCGGCCTTGTTGGCTGCTATAGTTAGATTGTCATCTGATAGTGGTAGTGTTCCTCGGAATGTCCACGGATTATTGCTTGCTTCATGCACAGCCAGGCTCATGCATTTCCGGCTTCTTGGCTGGAGATTAAGGAATTGGATCGTCTGCAAGATGCTTTAAGGCCATCTTTTCGCAGTTCTTCTATAGTTTCATCCTTTCTCTCAAAGCATAGCAGCATAGTATTGCAATCTTGCTGAATATTACTAAGTAAGATATTCTTAAAGCATACTACCTTGAATATGAGTTCCGCTTGGGTGCAAATTTTATCTCGGTCTGCTTTTGTCCAATGTGAGGCTACAGAGTATGCGTCTGCTTGCCTTAAATAATGGCCTTAAGAATCGGTCGGACCAGGAGACATTGGGCCCTAAGGCTGCTTCCTCTTTCTAGTTGCTGTGCTTTACAAAAAGCTGTCACTCTTGTATATAAAGGGAGCAATGTGTTATTTTGTCAACACTCTGCCCCGTGTCACTGAGTGAATCAGCACGGAGAGGTAGTCGTAGCCCTCGTCAAAGGTGTCGTTAATGGCAGGACGGATGTTGATGTGTAGAGATCTTTATGCTCTTTGTGTTGTATGGTTACTTCATATATTGCTATTATATGAACGCAAAGTATCCCTGGCCCTGTTCCAGATATAATCATCAATGTGTGCCTGTTGGTGTGTAGCATCTGCATTGGCTGGCTGGCTGTAGACTTCCAAATGCACTGTTGTCTCTTGAGATTCATATAAGTCGTGGTACAACGGAAAATGCATCACGCGGCGGTCTCTTGCGTGTTGAGAGTCACTAAAGGGTTGTAGCGAGGACTGACGTGAATCTGTGTCCACGGAAGAACTATTTCGTGGAAAGGCTCAATTGATGAGGTGAAACTTGACACGGGAAGTGAATGAGAATCTCAGGGGACAATTCTGTCGGCTGATTTAAGTTTTGGCATCTCATATGGCTTGTATTTCCTCTGCCGGTTCTCCATCGGTATACTCCAAGCCCGCTCGAGTGTCGAGAAGGGCAAATATGATTGAACGAGCAGAGAACGCGCTGTTCAGCGAACCATACTCTTTCCCAACATCTTTAGAATGAAGAAGCAGTTCTTATAATCCGCGAGGCAGTTTCCAGTACTAACGGCGCGACATCCTCTGCTTAGACTGTTGCAATAAAGGGAACCTTGGCGCTCTTCTTGCTCTCGTCCATAACCTTTTGCAGGGAAATGTGGGCGGATTTTCCTAGGCCTAAGTAGACGTGTTTTTGCACCTTAGTCCGGTCGCAGTCTGAACATGTTAGCTTCATATATTCCCATTGATATTTCAGGTATAAGCTCACGAGGTGATGGGAAAGGAGGTTGGGCTCCAGCGCTTGACATCGCGATGTCCTGAGAAGGTTGGACTTGGCCCTCGAGTAAACCTTTGTCATCACGCTCGTCGTCTGTTTCACTTTTCTCTCTCTGTATAGGAATTGATAACTGAGTCATTCGGGGAGAAGGTTGGGTCAACTGCGTTGATGGGTTTTGCTATACGTTTTTTCGCGACTTTTTTGTCTTGACCGATCAGGGATGTACGTTATCCCTCATGGATGGGACATCAACAGTCGTCACGGGTTTGCTTAGCGTCCCACCTGAGGCCAGAGATAGCGTTGCAGTCGTGGGCGTGGTTGAAGAAGACATCTTCCAACTTGCTCAGAACATCAAAGATATATCTATAGGTTATTTTATTTTGGTGATGCATTTTTTTCCATTGGACGTGGGTGAACTTGCCACGGCTGTGAAGCTCCTTGAATTGGCCCGAAAACACGATGTAAGGTAGTTCTAGATATCCTCTGTGTTTGGTTCTTCCATGATGAGTTCGATCTGCCTAGCTGTCTGGGCAACCTCGCGGCGAAATCGCTCTGGATCAAGGGTCCAGATGACGTGCTGGATACGATTCGAGTCAGTCACAAACTGCTTGAAGATTGTTTGAAACTCGTTTGTGGGGATATGGACTTCTTCTGTGAGCCTGTCGAGCGGCAGCCATGTCTGTATAAATTGTTCGAGTCTTTGAGTGCCAGCTGCCATGTCAAGCTCAATATTCTCATCAAGAAACGAAACAGTTCGCAGTTGCCTTTATCCACCTCGGGGTATATCATGGCCATGACTCGTTGGCCACGTGAACTGGGTCCCTATTCGAGGTAAAAGTAGCGGAGTATTTCTGTATACTCCTCCATGTAACTGAAGATTATATGATACTATAGATACAGCAGATTTGGTCGAGAAACCGTCCCAGATCTGCGCGTAGCTTCATCGTGGAGTGCAGGTGCTGTAATCGGTCAAGCTCCACTAGGTCTATACGCCTGTTTCCAGGAGCTTCTGCGAGGTTATGGATCTCGTCTGAGGTAGCCGATTGCCGTTGTCTCTGCACTTCTCAGTGGTTGGTACATTCTGGCAACTATATAGTTAACGGATCGCCACAAGAGTGAGATTGAATTCAACCTCCTTCATGATAATAGGCCGTGGGTAAGTATAGCGTTCGGTATTTATCTGCTTTTCTGCCTCTTGACACATGTGCTAGAGGCTGAAAAGCGGCAAAGGGATGCTGGAGAATAGATCGAGTTCTGGTTTCAAACTGAACCAAGTCCCTCTTCCTGCATGGGACTATTAAGCTGCGTGTTGTATAGGCCTATGCGATGATGATTGTGGGAAATGCTTCGTGGTCTCTATACTACAATGGCCGATCTCCCAAGATTATCAGGTTCTTGCGGACCGCGACGTGACTGATCTGGTGTAAGGCCGAGCTTACCATGCATCTAGGTCACTACACCATTCTCTGCATTCAGCCCATCAGTCGCTTGCCTCTTCATTACTGTCCGACGTCTCTGAGCTCACTGACTCTTTTTCCTGCATTCCATCGTCATTAAGATTAAGTTTCCCCAACTGAGCTTCCACGGTGTGCATCTGGACCAACGCTAGTTAAAAAGCCTGAGTCTATAGGAGAGATGTGTTCGTCTTGAGGAAAGTGTTGAAAAGACCGAAGGTAGCCATGTTGCCGGTTATTGCAACGCAATGTGATGCTTCGGATGTAGGCTTCTTCAAAGGGATTGAGAAAGGTCTTTTGTAAGGATCTGAGGGTTGTCGATCTGTATGTGAATCGCGATGTGATAAATATTCGTTAGAGTGATCACTAAAGTGACTGTAGTGATGATGTGCTGTGGTGTTTTGAATGGTGCTGAGGCTGCCTTGGGTGCTTCAGCAGGCTCGGAGGTCGACTTGCAGTGGTTACAGCGCCGATTATGGATGGTCAGGCGCCGAAGATCTTTTGCAATTGCTACTATATGATGCAGTCCTTACAGCTGTTATTACAGGTAAAGGCATTCAGAAGGGCATGAAGGTCTATTTTCGTGGGGGTTAAGTCTGGGGTGTGTTGGGTATTGGTACTGTGTAGGGGAGTGCTGGAAGTTGCTGAAGGTCACTGGGAGTGTCGAAGGTGAAGTTGATGCACATAGTGGATGATGTGTTAAAAGAGAGGTTGAGATGTACGCACATTGCTAAGCCCCGCTGGTAATAGCAAGGCTTTGGTGATATCGAAGTCAGATGCGTTCGTCGTTGGTTTTCTACACCAAAGCTTCGTTCCCACTCATCAATGGGGAGCCTGTCATGTTTGACTTGTCAGTCGATACTGTTTCGCTAGTACCAGCGTCAGAGGCTGGTCCCTTTCATCCCGGCCCGAACCATGTTTGCCCATTGGAGAACCACAATATCGCCGATCGACCCAAGTAAAAATCTTTAGGTTCTCGATCATGTGAAAATATAGCTTCAGAGCAAGGGAATATGGTTCCGGCGCTGCAAGTATATATCGGCTTGGTTTATCGGAGTTACCCATGCTTGCGGAACTCGTCATCTTGCTGAAGGATACTGAGAAACGCTTGTTTCTCGAATTGATCGTGCAAGCATTTGCCGTATATACGTCTCAGAAGGGCACTGGTTTCAAGATACTTCGTACCCTTTCAGTTCTCTCTCACTAATTTTGCCACGATCGTGTCTCAATACGGTTGAGGTTAGTGTCTTTCGCATTTTTCTTTCGTTTGGAAGAATCATCATCATCAGTGTCCTCAAGACACTCTTCACCAGTATCATAATTCTCAGTCTTCGCGGAGGACTTATGCTGCTTCCTAGGTTTCATGGATTGTCGAATCTGGTTATGAAGTCAGAGAGAGAGTGTGATGTGCTATAATATAATATACGGCCCCCGGCATGACATGACAGTACCGAAAGAAAAGATGTGATCTCGGTGACTTATTTAGGAACCGACATAGAAAGAGTTAAAGCTACACAAGATGACGGCCGATCTAAGAGACTATCTCTGGCTATAGGAATAGCAATTAAAACATGATGGGTGCGATGTCGGTGATAGACACCTCTCAAGCTTCAAAGATGGTTTAACGGAGAAGAAGCATAGAAGATTCGCAATGAAAGCCTCGCTAAAGATTGGATTAATGAAATACAGTAGGGCTGCTGAAGGCATCGTAGAATGGTCCGATGCCAGCAAGAGAATTCCACGAATGTTGGGCAGCATTAGATGCACTTGATAAGGTTGAGGCAGTTGAGGGGAAGTGACGCGAGCCTGTTTGCGTTCACCCAGCTCTCATCAGCAAAGATGATATCTTTCAGCTGTTTGCTCCCGGCTTTTGACCCTGTCACTTTTGGACTCTGTGGGAGGTGAGGCTACTTATGATGAAGCTCAGGCCTGCTTTTGATGCAGGTAAGATATATATCGCTGGATAAGCCCTCCAATAGGACGTAATGAGGACACAGAGGGGGAATGTGCTTTCCTTCGGCATTGTTGAAATGCATCCCAACCACAGTCGCCTCATAGATGTTCCAAGTATCACCGGCATTGTGATGACTCTTGTGATTTGGAATCGTGAGTGGTTCTTATAATGTCGAATAGTGAATGGGTTGCATGTTTGCAAGTCGTGTTAGGAGAAGGTACGTAAAGAAGGTGTGTTGATGTTGTGAGGAAGAATGATGGGGTAACAGAAAATCGGGAAGGGTATTTGTGGGAGTAGTTCTGTATCTGGCAGATGAGCAGAGTGCAGCTTGTGCAAGATTCTTCTGATGAGCAGTGTTTGACTGAGAAAGCCATTGCTATTCTAGGTTATTTGATGGTACCGGAGTTACTCGATTAGGCACTTGTATATATAGTCATTGGTACCAAGCTCCTACTTGGGCTCGACGTCCATTGTATCAATAGCATCATCGCCAGAGCTCGAGATATTTCCGCGAAGAAACATCATGGTTCGCAAGCTGCTGTGCCCAGCTATGATGCATAATCCTCATACCGTATATGCTTCGCGACGGCGTTCCGAGGCTGGATGTATCAATGCAGAATATATCATTAAAAGGTATCACTATCAGGCGCTATTTTGTCGCTCTTCTTGTAGCGAACAATGGCCGAGGGAAACTCTTCGCAGGTCCATCCGTGTTGCTCTTCGGAGACAGGTTGATCTCGAACCGCACTCCAGGATGGGTTTATCGACGAGGGTACTTCGATCCTAGAGCATTTGCACTCCAAATCTTTCTTTTTCCAATCATTGCCATGGTAAAGATGGAAATCTCAAATGTGATTGACAGATCATTCAACTCCTGGATGGGGATAATGATACCTGCTGGGAGTCTCTCCTCTTTGCCAACTTGTCAAGGGTCATGTTAGCCACAATTAATCCATTGATTATATAAGTACTCCGAGTTTGTATCATTCTTATAGCGCTGTAAAGCTCCGATCAGTTCGTTTGGTAGCATCGTTAGTGTCGTCATGAGGGATGTCGTTATACTTGCGAAATGTCACACTCCGAAACATCATCTTCATCAAACTTGGAAGGTTTGGAAGTAGTGAACCCAGGAAGGATCGGGCCTTCTGAGGGTATCAAGGCAGATAGCGCCCTCAGAATATTGAGTTAGTATCTGGATTCTTAATCATTACTAGGATGTTCCATTTCTTGCGACGCTTCGGCCAGCCAGAGAGAGGGCTAGGAGTCGCTGATCAGGGTTTGATCTTGTGAATCCTGCTGTCTTTGCAGCATGGCCGCAGTCCGCCATTATTGATGTTAGGTATATACTAAGTTGGCAATTGCAATGAAAGGGAAATTGGCGATCAAAAACCTCATTCTTTGTTGACCACCGCCGTTGGGTGGGTTGCGTTTCTTTTCCACACATTCGAGTCCTTGCTCTATCGTTTCTTTGAGCCTATCGAACTTTTGGTCCATCAGGGAAACCGTGCTGTGGGCAGGGGCTTCATTGTCACCGTCATCGTCATCGTCAGAATGCATGATATCGAGGAACGACGAAACTTCCAATATGGAAGCAACATGGCTGAGGATTCCGTGCCCTCCACCCGTAGGATCGCAGAAGCGATCAATGATCCAGGATGCCTTATCGGGTAGAATTTCACTCCAATGGCATCTCACTCCGTCGACGACAACATCTGGGCCATTCATTTGAAAGCCTTCGAAGTGCCATTCCCGTCCAGCCTGCTCGACAATCAAGGCGAAACTCTTTGCTTTTGGAAGGCGCGCAAAGATGGTAAGGTCGGTCTCAGGTCCATGTTGTAGTAGGTTGGGTGCTGTGTTAGCGCAGAGCCCCAATGAATGATGAGAAGGGAGAAAGGAAGATGGAAACGTTACATGTCTCTTTCCGGGTACACCTTGTCAGTCTGCTTACCAGAACCTTTGCCCTCCTGATATACACTTATACTCTCTAATTTCCTTCGAGCCTGAATATAGGTGTGAAAACTATCTCTTCGGTGATAGCATCGTTGTTTTCTGCCATGCTAGGCGGCGTCATATTGCTCATGAAAGCAGCCAGTCCAAAAGGATGACTGAAAATATAGTATATAAGATGTCATAGCAGATTTTTGTTTTCCTGAGTGAGAGGCTCGAGAATGACCCCAAACTGTTCAGTTCAATCGGTAGCCTCTTCGGCATCGAGTTCTTGGGGATATTGCAGCCGAGAGTTTGAGTCATATATAACAACTGGTGGAAATAGGCCAACGATGTCTCAATGCATGCCGGATCTATATATCTGTGGCATCGAGAACTTGTCACGGCAAGATGAGTCGGGTTTGGCGAGGGTGCTCTTCCGATGAGCAACGATATCTGGTCCGTGGTGCTGGAATCCAGAGATGTCCCAGTTTCGACCCATCTCCGCAACGGAGACGATAAGTTCCTCGATAAGAGGGAACAGGTTAAACACTGGGAGTTCCGTCTCGAACGGCATGCATTCCATATTCTCGCTTGTCGCTATAGTACTTCATCGTCTGACCAATCCCGAACTGTTTCCAGAATCGGTTGCAAACCTCCTTCAGCTTAAGAACTGAGGGATCGATTCTCTGTATATATTGTTCTTCTTCCTCTGTGAAGGCCTCTTTTGTGCGAGCGGACAGTATTTCGCCATGATATTCACCAGCTCGACGTCTTCATCGTTCTCCTCCATCTTAAAGGAACTCGCAGTGGAGGGACCTATTCCGAATCTCACCTATCACCTGCGCGACCTCACCCAAGATCCAGTCCGATGTTAATTCCCCATTCAGTGCGTTTTGCAGGTTGACGCCGACGCTTATGGTTTGTATGTTGGCCACAAAGATGTCCACGGTACTCTCTAGATCACCTTTTGAGAAAACAGCTTTTGACTTGTTATTTCCTAATACGACACCACTTCCAACTCAGCCCTGAGGCTCTATATACTTATTTCTCTCGCCTAATAAGACAAATAGCACGGTAAAAGTCCCACCCACAGTTGTACCTATCGTACCGTTCATTCATGTTGGCATTGACCGGCTGCTTTCATATTTCTATAGGACGGTTAAAAGCTTTGAGATGATAGCGTGGTTTGTCCGTGAAAATAATCCTTATCTCTATAATATAAAGACAAGGGCTCTGTGGTTCAGTCTTGTCTCCTCGTCTCTATTGCTCTCAAGGTTTGACTTGCGAGAGCTCCTGGCAAATCGAGCACTCTAGTTCGAGTCCTTCAGAGCTGAGGACTGTGCCATATCCAAGCAGCTATTCTTGTCTGGTGCAAGTTAAAGCTGTTATACTGATGGTATGCCTCGCAAGAGTTCGATATATAGTAAGTAGTGTAGGGAGAATAGATATCCAGAGGGGCTTAAATATATATCCCAAGGAGTCCAAGTCCGGTAAATTTCGTTCATATCCTCGGGGGGGGGTGCTGGTACGTCCAGAGTAAAGGGTGTGTCGCAAACCACGGGTTCACGACACTTAGTCGATGAAGAGATTCATTCGGAGGGATCGAGATTATGGGCAAAGCTTTATTTATGGAGCTTTCTGGGGTCGGTAATGGTGATTATAACGCTGATGTTGATGTTATAAAGGGGTGGAGTGTTTGCTTGAAAGATTTTGAGCCCGATCCAGTGAGACCTACATCAATCATCCATGCCGTGGAAGTTGAGCCCCTAGAACAGAAGGGAATCCTTTTAACTATAAGAACCTGGGGTCTGGTGCACCATTGTCATTGTCGATGATATGATAAGCTGAGATTTTCTTTCGTTGGTGGAAGCCAAACCGCAGAGAACAGGTCCGCAGAAGCCAATGGAAGAGAACAGGGACAGAAAGGCTTAGCGAGGCGGGCTACGTCCACAGTGATGTACTGGATACCGCAGCCTGTTTCGGAGTGAGGCAGGCATGCCTCCAACCAGACCTTAATCTGAAGTTCGGTTGGTGGCTCTGGGAATGAGTGAAAAGTTGGCGAAGCCGTTTCAGCGGTTAGGGAGCTCTGAGCATAAAACTTGTTGAAAGTGTTCTCGAAAGTGTTGAACTCATCATTCCCAATCTTGCATATCTTCAGAAAGACACTATTGTCAAATCCCATCCTACCCCTTGTTAAATTCTGCCAACCGGACTCGCGATCTCGACTAGGCTTTGTCAGTAGTCTTCTCGATTCCCATTGTGAAATGCTTGGGTAGCTTTATGTGAAAGAACTGGGGGCCTCCTGGGAAAGAGCTCGAAGGTGAATCAGTGCCAAAGCCGTCACTAGGCTCTTTGCTATAACACAGCCCGACTTTTGAGCATTCCCTCCAGAAGTCAAGATTTTCACTTAGATACCCGAGAACGACCGCTTCAAGCCTCTATTTTGCAATGATAGTTTCCTCGTCACTCCATAGCTCGTTGGTCGTTGTCTGCATGCTCTTGTCAATCTTCATGCCGAGTGGCCTCCTCCCGGACCTGAAGCACACTCTAGTCTAGGGCACTTGAAGTGATGGGGGTGCCAGAGCCTTTAGAGGTAACTGCAAATACGTTTCTTAGTTTACTTTTAGGCATCATACTGGACATTGCTTGGTTCAGAGTTCTTTTGTAAGTTAATGTTCCGTCGCTATGTTCTTTGCGAGACGGAGACTCCCCCTGGGCACTCGTGGAATAATATCACCCACCACCTGGGACTCGAGATGACAGGGTGAGGAGTCATAGCCTTCTAGTCCCCAAGGCTTGATATGAGCCTGTCTTCTGTATTTATATAGTAGTTGTGGAGGAACTTCTTGGGGTTCATCACTGCTGAGATTGGGAGGCTTGTAGCTTGCGATTCGTTGCTTAGAAAGGCGATTTTGCAACATGGATTTGTCTGGGTTGGCTTCCATGACTGCTGAGTCTGGATTGCTACAGCTCCCATATAATACATTGAATACCGAACCTGTGGAGAAGTGATTAGCATATCTACAACGAGATATGAAATTATGGCACGTACCTTATACTACTCTGTGTGAGCTGCCAGAAAAACGTACTGAATGGCAGGTTCCAATGCTTTTTCACCGGCCGTTTACGTATGTCAATAGCGAGTGGCCCCCCGTCGTTAGAATCTTTGTCGGGTGACGCCATTCAAGAGCCAATAAAGTCTTCATCTCCTTAAGGGGCTCAAGGTTTCCGGCCCTCTCACAGTCCAAGAGTCAGATACACCACAGACAGATGGTGAGAAGGTTGTCTTCATTGACCTTCAGTCTCCTGCTGTAATGAGGAGTTTAAGAGTTTATTGTTTGGTGTTAGAAGAAGGCGTGTTATAGTTGATAGTTGTGTGGGATATGTTTGTGTTTGTGGTTGGAAATCGAATTCCTGAGTTGGGATTGTGTGGAAAGGTGTACCCTAGTAGAGACAGTGGCTGAACTCCGACCTTATGCTTTATCATCTGTCATCTTGTTGTTGTAGCGGTTCTTTGTCATCTTTCTCCAAGCCCAGCCATGAGACAGGGGCTGCATAACTGTTAGCATATTGGCCAGGGCGGATGCAGAAAGCAACACTCAAATTCCACAGCGCTCTGGTTCCTCGTACGCTTCATAGTGAAAACAGGATTACACCTGACCAACAGACTCGCAGCAGTCTAGGTAGAATTCTCCATCGACAAACCTCAAACCCCTCCATTCTTGTCCATTCATGGCCAGGCTTCTCCATCGTTGGTCCCCCTTTCATTTCCTCCATCACGTCGCCTCCTAGGAATCCCAACTTAGAGAGATTTCGATCAAGGGCGAGCCAGAGGTTTCTCCCTACTGCGTGCTAGTTAGGATGAAGAAGGTTCCTGGAATGGGTAACTCAAGAGAAGGTGGTCGATATATCATTTCACATGCTCTGTATATAATAGAACGTCATGTCGTCTATTACTGACTTGACCCATCAGACCTTTCTTGAGCGGACGCTGGATAGCCAAGCTGTATGAGAAGGAGACTCATGAGATCTTTCCGGCGCACTGGCTTGCCCGCCATGCTCACATGGCGTGCTTCACTGCAGCTTTCAAATGCATCCATACCAGGCCAAGATGCCACGCCACCAATGCGTCTTGCGGAACTCCTGGGCTTCTTCTCTGTGGTTTTATCTTCCTTCATCTTTTGAGTGGTGAAGCTGTACGGTCCTTGGTCTATTCGTAGGTTCGGACAGGTAACTCCTCTCGGTCTCAGACGATCTAAATCCGAGAGCAAGTCCCAAGTAACCTTCATCTCCACCAAAGTGAGGTTGAGTGAGAGGGAGTTCAGGTTGCCACGCTACTGTATCTACCTCCTTCTGGACCTTGAATGGCCCTTCTCTGAGAGGTCGTGTAAAGATATAAGACTTTACCCCGTTTATATATATGTCATCTTTGTGATTAGTAGTGCTGGGTGGCTTCCAAGGACTTGTGCCTTGCTCAAGACACATATAGCTCTTCTGAATCTCGCCTGTGTCATTTGACTCCTCTGCAGATATTTCCGAGGCTTTGGCACACCAGGTGATATTACGCCCTTCGACAGTCTAGGCACTGATCACTAGGTCGGTAACCCTCTGACCATTGAATGGAATAGGATCTTGATCCCTTAGGCGGAGGCAGACTGAATATCCGCGTTTGTCAAATAACTCATAAGGGGATTGTGGTGTAATTTGCGAGAAGAGATGAAGATGATGTCTTTGACAGCCAGGCATCGGTCGGCCTTGGTGCATAGGAAGTACGACTCTCAGTTCATCAACGGACATCAGAGCTTGTTCTTCTTAGCCTGCTGAATACCGGGGGTAATGAATCTTCAGCTGAGTAAAGGAATCCTTTATTGCGGACCTTCTCGCTATCCATCTTGTACCAAGGGACTCGGAGCTGTGAGTACTTGTTGGTCTCTTGTCCCAGGTAGCTCCCTGGTAGGTAAGTATATATACGAATGTTCCACCTTGATCAACGTCAGCTTTGCAGTCATACCAGATGAAAGTCCGTATTCGACTTACCAGACTCGCATGAGTGATTTTCTTGCGTGTCCATTAGAGAGTGCCATCAGGCAGTGTCATAACTGTGAGCAGGCTTCGGCGGAAGCAAATCATGTGCATGATGATGAGTGCTGAGTGCTAATTCCCATGGGATCGAAGTTTGGGGTATTTATAACAGATGACACTTAGAGCGATCCGGTAAGAGAGTGATATCGGTCATGGTAGGGATATATATATGTACAATGAATGGTGATGAGTGGTGATGATGAAGGACAAGGGCTGGAAGGTGGGAGGAAAAGCAGCTTTTATACCCAGCCGGACACATGTTTGCTTTTCCATGAGATTCTTAGGCTTTCCCAGTTTTCATGAAATCGATATGTGGTTTCCTTCTCCCTGTTTCCATTTGTGAAGGTCAAGCATGTTGTAACACCTCAGAGTCCTCGGTTGTGACACATCAGCATACACATCAAGCTTTGGTTAATGTCGCTTGGCAATTGATGTCATTCAACAAAAGCAGAAAGCTCTCTTACACTTACCAAACTTCTGACTTCTTTGACGGCCAGGGACTTCAACAAACAATAGACAATGTGTTATCAGTTATTCCCAGGGCAAACTGCGCTTCAAACACACACATGGTTGCATTGCTTTCTATCCACCATGATTTGTGCCAAACATGAGCACAAAACTTGCCTAGTTTCTGCACAAATAGAGCATAGGTGATTGTAGGCTAACAATTGCTTACTGTTTGGCTCAAAAGAAAGTGTGTCTGGTTGTCAAAGCAAACAAGCCAACTCCCGCTTGCACATCTACCACCTCGGTGATGAGAAATTGTCTTGTTTCATATTGTCTTCTCCGCAAAATCAGTTTTGACGAGTCAAAGCAGCTTTTTGGTGTACTTTCGTTTTGTTTCCTTTCTTAGGTTGGCAGTAGGCAGAACTGTGTTCCCTTCAATATATGCGGCCATAGCAAATACTCACGATTTGAGATAACTCAAGGGCGCGAAAAGATGTAAAACCTCATACAAGTGAGATCCAACCAGATAAACTTATAAAATATAAGAAGAAGATTTTATATCATTTATAAACTTTATAGTAATTTATATAGAATTTATAAATTAAGTAAAGATTCGTTAAACTTATAAGATGAACAAGGTAGTATATTATGCTCTACTCTCAGACTTTTCGCGTACAGTAGACATTTCATGCAGTCTCTCTGATAAGAGGAAGCATCCGTAGCAGCTCTTCATCCTCCGAGAGCTTGACAATGACGACCCGTCCCGAGCTACACCCAAAGGCGACAGTAAGTTCAGAAGCCTTTCCCGAGACTGCGATCTTGACCCTTCGACAATCAACTGGGATCTTGAGCAAATCGTGCCCCCTCCACTGAATCCAACTTCTTCTGATACGAAAGGTTGGCGTGATCTGTATCTGTGTATGGGAGACAGCCCCCAGTCTTATAGCGATATCTCCGTAATTGGTGCGTATTCCAGAGTTATCTGGTAGAAAGCCATGAAATTCCCAGTCGTCTGCAAGAACTTCAATCGCCCCAAGCGATTCCCCTGTCATCCCATTCCAGAATTGCAACGCCCCACGTTGCCCAATCGATCCGCAGACCACAATAGTTCCCGTAGAAGACAATGCCAAATCACGATCCAACTCAGTCTCCCACACACGTTTACGCGTCATTGAGTCAAGGTCCCATATCTGATCAGGTAATTGACCAAAAGCAAGGACGGAAGAATCCTCTGTGATTGCCATTACCATCGAACCCCCGCCCAAGATACACGGGTAACATTTTATCTT
>JACYFE010000080.1:0-11834 GCA_014764975.2 Fusarium sp. DS 682 | reverse complement strand
GGAGGTATGATGCAAAAGTGAAGCGCAGTTTAGTTGATGCATCCTGGGTCGGAGTTAGTGCGCAAAAAAAGGGCAAAGATTAGGGCGAGAGATGACGCTCTCAATTGAGCGATGACGGATTGGGGAAAAAATAAGAAAGAAAAAAAAACTAAAAAAAACTGCATCATACGAGGCTGAGATGTCGTCGAGGGAAGTGAAGGGATGCTGGAGGGTAGCTTTGGTGGGCTCCGATGATGCACAGATGGCCCAGATCAGATCGGGGTGCGACTTTTTGAAGGAGACAATGGCCCAAATTAAATAAAACGCGTCTGGAAATGAAGATCTCAATCACGCCAATACCGGTATGGGGAAAGCAATATCTTGTGGCGGGTGGGCAACCCGGGCTGGAAGGGGCTATCTTGATGGTGTTGAGATTGATGGATGCAAAGCCGCGATGGCGATCTGCGGCTGTTCGCAGATCGGAGTGCATCTCGGCTGAGGTCTGATGGACTCTCACTGATGGACAGCAAACGCCCGCGTCCTCGAGCAGATACAGGAGTGTTGAATCTACTGTTGTTGAGGGACGGAGGAACGCTGTCGTGGCCTCGTTGTTAGAGGCATGAGAGAAAGCGGGTGATCTGGCAGAGCCAGCGATAGGAGTAATACCGGCGGCAATAGTAGTTTGACCACCGTCGCCAGCAAAGAACTTTGATTTCTGAGTTTGGTCACCGAATGAGGTGATGAGCTTGGGTGTCAGACATCTTTGCGATGCTGCCTTGGGGACCACGTTGAGCACCAGGAGGTGAGAGAGTTGGGCTGAGGACTTCAGGAATACTAGGGGTCATGGCCTGGAAGTTAAGCTGTGCAGCGGATGGAGAAATCCAAGGCTCAGTAGACTCTTGATCAGTACGTTACGTCGTCAAAAGATGAATAAGATGGTGAGGAAGTAATGCAGCAACCGGCTCAATGCTTCCGTGTCACAAGCCGGGCCGACGCCGGCGATCTGTCCAACCCCAGGGTTATCAGATAAAGAATGATCCGGATCAGCACGCATGATCTCGGATTCCTTGGACGTCTTCGTTAACGAGCAGCGGCATTACCCTGTTTACCGCGCAAGCTAGAGGTTGCACTACGGGGTCTTGGGCAGCTGTCAAGATTCGGAGCAACCGCCAATCTAGAACAGAAAAAAAAAAAAGACATTGAGCGCGCCTGCAAGGAACCCGTGAGATCAACCCTCCGAAACATGGAGTTTGGCGAAAGGTATTGAATAGAGAGGCACTTTCAACAGTCCGCTAAGATACGAGTTGAAGCCGTTAGCAAAGCCAATGCCAGGCAGAAAGCTGGCCGTACTTCTTGAGCGCCTGGGCTGTATCATTGGTGAGTATCGCAGGTTTGAGGCTCGCGGGATCGAGAATTTTGGTATTTCCATCTCCAAATGACCATCTCGATCCGGGCACATACATAAGTAGCCAAGGAAAATCCAAGTTCCCAAGAGCTTGTGGAATCATGTCCGGCACTTGCTGGCATGCGCTGTTCTAACCAGCTCCTTGTCCGACCTCAAAAACCGTGCCATATCGTCATCTAGATGGGATTCATGTCCTCTCCAACTCAGACGCCTAATATGCGAGATCCCTGAGCTGTGCTGGAGCCCTGGCCTGTGGGGAAGGAGTTGTGCTAGGTCGAAGTGTGTACAGCCCAGTATGAAGTTCTTGGCACAGTTTGAGGCAGAGCAGAAAGAGGTGAGTGGGATGGGAGACAGAGGCGAACTCAGGCGGACAGAGTAGTACGAGAGTCAGTAGAGATAGTAGTTGTAGCATGTCAACGAAGGTGGCCAGGGGCGGATCAAGAACGTCAACAAAGAAGTTAGCCAGAAGAGACACACGCGGACGGACGAGAAGGCCAACAGAGACGGCAGAGCAGGCTGATAGAACTACTCGGGCACCTCAAGGCGCTCAATCCCGGCTTCGGCGCTGTTGCTAACTTGCAAGAAGCAGCTTGCAACTTGAGGTGGCGATGCGGACGTGGGTGCATTGTCTCTTGTAGTACACGACGTAGTGCGCAGCTTATTGGGTTCATCTGGCAATCCAGAAGGGGCATTTGTAGAGTACATCATGGCTTCTCGGGGGTTCTCGTTCAGCACGACATCTTGGGATGGTTGATGTCGATGTAACTCCAGGCGAGAGAAGTCGTCCTTGGTAGCGTTGCGCCGGTGCGTTCCCATCTACGGTGGGTAACACCTAAAGCGCATCCTTGTTAAGCCTGATCCAGGTAGTGTCGTCATTGCTATATCGGTGATGGTCAAGAGTCGTGATCATGTGGAACGATTTGACGATGACAGTGGGCTTCCAAAGGAGGAGATCTGGGGCGCCTATTGTCATCAGAGAGCAATCCAAAGTTGAGTCAAGGCTGACAACGGCGAAACAGGTTGGGCATGGGGAGGGGCCATGCCAACGGAGGCTTGGCGCCCTGCTACCTATTAGATATTTCGATGGTATAGTTAGTGAGATGAACGTACTGAGAGCATGCAAGAGAAGAGGCTTGAATAGCAGCGGGAGAAATCTCGGCGATGAAGACGGGGACTGAGGGGTGATTGGAATGAAGGAGTCGTAACCTCATGGGATCGATTACTGAATCTTGATTCAAGCTGGACAGGAAGGTGGGCGACAGCGCAGGCAATCCAGTTTTGATGTCGAGACGCCTGATGTCGATGTGTCTGATGATGGGAGTGAAAAAACTTGTGCTGGTGGTGCACGACGGGAGCAGTAAGTGACCTGCGAAAAATCTGAAGGCGATTGAGGCGCGCTGTGGAAGTCGAGAAACACTATCGCGCAAAGGACAGAGTATGTCTCTGGCAGCCAGACCTCCAAAGAGCCCATCTGGATCGTCGTTGAAGACAATTGACGGCGTCGTGCGAGATTCGGTGTTATCGCAGATTCAACCATCGACGCAGACGGATACGAATGGCAAGCGGTACGAAAGATCGGACGGCGCTGCTACCGATGCTGAAGCGTATTAGGCGCTTAAATGCCTCCTCCTCAAGCTTGGAGAGGTCGTCGGCGGAAATGCAAAGGCGCCGGAAGTCCTGCGGGCGGAAGAGGGCTATTGTCGGGTATTTCGTAAGGGACCAGGCTGATCAGACGTGGCAGATGCCATGTCGTGTTGAAGATGAACACAGCTGGAATCGAGGAGTGGTAACGCGTTGGCAGTTGGTATGCAGCGTCGGGAAGCGACCCCGCTTTTGAGATGGCATGTCAGGCAGGTCTCTTTTATTTCGGACCAAAGTGATACAGACTAATCAGCAAAAAGATCACCCCCTAGATCTCGGTTTTTGGCTTAATTAGTTGAAAAAACGGAACAATGAGCATAATTACTGTTCTGTTTCAAACAGCGAACGGTTCGGGTTGACTAACAGTTACCAAAACAACAGCCGCTGACATCCCTTGAGCATTACGCCAGCATCACCCACCATTCTCAGCCGTTAACATGACTTCTGTCATCCTAACAGTCAAGCTCGTCATCGTTCTCCATGTAGTGTAGAGCATTGTCAATTATTCTGTATCGCAGCACTTAACGTTTCAGTAGTCTCTATCGCCCCTCTTCAATACTGCTCAGACCCCTAAGCAGCGTTGATACAATGTCGGAGTACCAGGTCTCATATTCCCAATGTTCGATGTCGTGCCGCCCAGTGTTGGTGATCAGTTGTTTCCCGGGTGCTCTGCCTCCTGGCAGAATAACGTTCGCTGACAGTTCCATTGGCGGAGTCACTCCCAGAATTCGTTTAATTCCCAACTTCAGCTCAATTGGTTTGGCGCCCTCTTTCTGCGCCTCTGCCAGGCGCGACATTCCATCTGCCAGGCGCATCACTTTGTCTGTACACGAACGGTGTCGATACTCAATGTCGTATTCTCCCAGGATTTCAATCCAGCGGCTGACCTTGCCGTGGAGACGCCCTCTGTTTGCCATTGAATCTGTGATTCCCTTGTGATCTGTGTATACCTTCACCGGATGTGAGGAGTGGTTGATCATCCAGTCGCTCTCCTTCAATCCTCGCACAACTGCCAACATTTCCTTTTCCGGCATCGTGTACCGGCGTTCTGTATCGTTGAAGCGTCCCGATATCCACATGGTGATTCTTGCGTTCTTGAAGTTCTTCTCGTCAGTATCTTCTCCTGCTGGTACGTCGTCTAACTGGAGAACTCCACCTGTTCCATTCTCTGAGGTGTCGGTTGCCAGGTGAAATTATTTCTCAGAATCAGCGCCCGAAGTTATTCTGAATGGCGTCACAAATGCTCTCAAGGGCCGCCGCTGCTTTCTCGTTCCATTTCGGTGTGCTTCTTTTTGTTTCACGACGTAGAACCGATGGTTTCCCTGATTTCTTGTTTGTCCAAGAGAACTCGAAGAATACTTCTTTTATACGCTGAATAAGTTCCGCTCTCCCCGGTATGAACTTTCGCACAAATGGTGTCAGGTGCAAAAGCGGTTGCACGTCTTCCCAGGAGTGGAGCGGGTTCTCCTGAAAATGTTTCTTCAATCGCGCAAACTTCTCCCGATGCTTCTGCGCTGGTCTAATGCCTTTCTCGTCGACGGTAAATCCCAGCGATTCCATGCTTGACATGAACAGGTTTGTCTTCTTGCCATTCAGACTAATTGGCGCCCAGGCAATGCGCGGAAAATAGTACTTCCACAGGAACTCGAAGTGGTCTTTGAACGTCTCCGACGCTGTGTTGTGGTCATCAACGTATAAGAAGAGCATTGTCGCAAGCTCTTTCAAGTATCCCTGAAGCGACTGGAGTTCAGAGCCGTCCTCAAAGAATAGGTGACCGAACACCAAGTCTCCAAATCTGGCGTAGGTGGCTGGCGAGCCTTTGAGTCCCATCGGAGTGTTGTTGTAATAGTACAAACCATTTGGTGTAAGAAATCCAGTCTTCTCTCGGTCAGACGGTCGGATGGGTATGCCCTAGAAACCGTGTGAACCGTCTGCCTGAGAGAACACTCGTGGTCGACCGCAATATATGGAATCCAAGTCTACTTCCAGATTGTGACACGGATACGCTGGCTTCTTTGTTTGATCGTTGATCAGCCGGTAGTCATGGACCATTCTCGGTCGAGGTACGTGATCTGGTCGTGGGTTGCCTGGTTTTGGAATCATACTCCTGAACCTCGGCTGATGAGTCCGTTTCGTTCCATAGGTGGTAGAAACTCTCTGGCTGCCATGATGTCGCGTCGGCTGTAGCGTCTAGGATTGACATATATGGGCTTTGCGTCGTCTTTAAGTTCGATTCTATGCTGTATCAAATCTGTATACTTAAGGTCTTCAATTCGTCTGGTGAAGCAATTTTTATAAGTATAACATAGTTGCATGACCTTGAATCTCTGGTCGGGTGTCGCGGCCATGTCGCCCAGTGTGATGCCTGTGTCTGTGAACCAAGAAATGATTGTTTCTTGTGGTTCCCATGAAAGATGGCGGATTTGGTGCATTCTTCGGGGTTAGCCTTACTTTTTTGGATTCTCCATACAAATTGGCTCTGATTCACTTTGGGCTGTGACCAACGCCTGGAGTTGTGGTTGTGCGGTGGATCCTAAAGATCCTAAGTTCTGATGATGTGGGGTTTTGCTTGCCAGTTCGTACGCATCATCGTCCACATAGATAAGCTCCTCTTCCTTCCAGTTCCGCCAAGCTCGGTATAGTCTCATCTTTGTCCTTCTTGTGATCCGGGATCAATTCAGTGTGTCTCGGCGATGGTGTAATGTCGAGTGTCCTTTGAAGCCCGTAATCGATAGCTTCTCCTTGTGATGATGTTCTACCGCCTTGACGCGTCTCAGCCATGGTCGCCCGACCAGCAAGTCCCAATCTTCGTGTCCCTTCATAACATAAGCCGACAAGTAGCACATAATCTTGGCCACCACGACCTCCAACATTATGAATTCGTCAACTTGAGTAATCTCATCGTTTGCCAGGCGAATAGGCTCAGCGCGAGCCATACGGACAGGATGCAAGCCAGGTCTGTTCATGAACTTTTGGTTTACCAAGTTGACAACTGAGCCGCCGTCCAGTAGGATAGCATCGGTGTGGTGACCAGACAGATATCCAGATATGTATCCCAAGTGTTTGGCACTGACTCCTCTGGTGAAGCAGTATCGTTGTAGACCACAGTACGCCCCAGTGTCCGCGATCGTGCCAGACTGCCACAGCTCTGTTCGCCTCCGGCTGACTCCTCCTCAAGTTCCTGAGTGAGCTTCGGCTCCACCAACTCTCTGAAAGGTCCCAACATGTTCACTATCGCCTCCCTGGTCTTAGTACCTTTCGCTCGTCGGCGACATTGCATGAGTCTCGACAACTGCTGGCGAATAGACGGAGCGATCTAGAGCAACTGTAACATACTGATCTAGATAGTATCGTTCTTCAAGTGCTACCCAATCTCAAACGGCGGGACCTGGTATTCGTCTGTCGCTCTGATCTTTTCCAATACGTGTCGTGGTTTCTTCTCTGTGGTAGGAACCGCTCTCCCGCCATTGCTCTGCAGTCCCATTCTCTCCAAGTGAGGTTGCAGTCGTAGCTGCAGTTTCTCAAACTCCTATCTAGAAATGTCCGGTGTCATCTCAGTGTCGTCAGGCTGATCGCCAGGAGGTACCGATTGCTCGTCATCCTCCAGCTCGACAACTCTGGTGTCCTCCGTACCTGTCAACGTCCTCTCCGTGGTACGATCGGCCTTTTCCTGTAGATGTCGTGACGCTGCATCTGCCAGTATCCTCAAGTGTTCGTTATCGATATGTGCCTTCTTTGCTCTACCTTTGCCTTTGTCGACGCCTGCATTATTCTTGGCCTTCGGCTGAGTTTTCTCTGTCCCGCGTGTCGCTGCGTTCACCACCAGTTGATCTGCAGCCACTGCCATCGTCTGTCTCGGATAGGCGCTAGTTCTCGCACAATCAGGTGTAGATGTATTCACTCCGGAGTCCCCCATCTCCGTGTGTTCCCTGCCTGGTACGGGCAAGTTCGATGACTCGCCCAACGACTCCCCTGGGAAGGCCTCGTCGTATCGCCAAGGTTTGGGACAGCCATTACCAGGTGCGCTCTCGCCCAGGTAGCTCTCATCATATCGTCAGGGTTTAGGGCAATCATTTCCTCTCCCCGCGGAGTTCGTTCCCTCGTATCGCGTTTCCAGTTATTGGAGCGTGCCCCTTGCTTATCCAATGCTGGTGTTTCACATTACATCATGTTGCGTGCGTGGCAAGTTCAGAGAATCAAGAGTCTAGAACTCCATACTTCGTGCCACTTTATCGGGTTCATTAACATTGTATAGCATGGGATAGTGAAATCTTGGGAATGCTTGCATATGAGTTTACTGTGTCTACTCCATAGCTTCTGGCCCTGGACTACCCCTCCATAGTCTGCTCTTCAGTTAAGGCCTTATTTTCCTAACGACTCAACTTGTCCATAGCCTCCTTATCGGCTGTCGAATTCGTTCTTGGGTACCTGTTCCTGCAGCATCGCTCTTCCCTTTGAGGTAAAGCTTCAATACCTATATCTCATCCTTCATCTCCGTCACCTCGGAGACCAGCCCACGAATGATCCCTTGCTTCAATTTGAGCTGTGCTTTCATTCGTTCAATCCCCATACTCAATTCGCGAGTGGTATACTGTTAAGAAGAAGAGATGCAGGTATGCATCAGTACAAGTGTTCGCCCCATCTGTAGGCCTCGATAGTGGTTTCGGGTCTCGTCCCTCTATTCGGTGAGAGGATGATATGCCTGCTGGTTGTTTTTGTGGGAAAGGAGCAGGTGAATTACATCAAGCTCAGGAGAACAGACAGCTCAATGCACCTTACAAGCACAGGATCATGCAGTCAAGAAAGGCCATATATTGAAATTGCCCTGTAAGAGATCTAAACACCTGGAACGTATAGAAAAGAGTATTACAAGCCGCAGCCAGCAGAAACCTCAAATCACACTCTCTTTCTGGCTTCACCTAATCGTGATTATTCTTGATCCACTTGGCAACCCAACCAGCGGCCGCCTTCTTTTCCAACCCATTGAGGAAGAACTGTGAACCTCCATCTTCTTCTGTCGTCCGGAGAGACGACGATTAACACTAATGAAGGATAGAAGGACTTCTTTGTGGTATGGATGCCCATGAACAGGTAATGTCATAGTGCATAGAGAAGACGCTCACACACCGGATTCATCTCTGGTACAGTTAGGTGAGGCGCAGAACACCAGCAGTCTTGGTGGACACTTTGTATGGGACGGTATGTCTTGATCCCTGGTGATGTATGGAGAATGTCAGTGATTGCACTTCTTAGCCGAAGAGTGAGGCGTAAGTATTCAAGGGCCATGAGACTGAGAAGTACCAAGAGGGAAGTAAAAACATACATCTAGAGTTTCGTAATACCAACCTGCTGAGCTTGATGGAAAGAAGCTATATCCTCGAGGTTGGATGGAAAAGCTGATGTATCAGTTTCCGGAACGATCCACTGGTAAAAATGAGACAGAGATGATACGACACAATCTCCATACTTCAAAACTTTGTACCCTGCTCATCAGCGACCCAGACAATCACAATAGTGGGCATCGGTATCAGCCCGTACGAACCTGTCCTGGTTCACCTATCTGCAGGATATCATGATCACAACTAGGACTCTCACATCGGTCAAATGGTCAATCGCCTCATGTTGCCAGCAACCCTATTCTCAGGCAGCCTGTCTCTCCTGCGGACCAACGGCTTGTAGCTCCTGAGACGTACTGCGCTGCCTGAGGAAGAGGGTGTTTCTGCCATGATCTATCGCAAAGTCACAGTTTATCACCAAGAGCATTACACAGATTTAGCGTAGGATGTCGCAAAAGGGGTATATTCAAGAGCATAAGAGAGTAGAAGAAGAAGGTGATTAGCAAAGGAGCAGACACCCAATCCCGGCAAGGCAGTTCGAGAGATGATCAAGCATCTCAATATTCGTTCAGATGAGGCTACGCATCTTAAGATCCCGTCACCTCCATGTGTACCATTTCAAAGCCAGCGATATGGTCGAACATGTGTCTAGCTATCTGAAGCAACCCCTACAAAGACCGAGACCCCCGCCGCATGCTTCACAGCTGCCTCAAGAGAACAGTTACACCACTTCAGCAGTCAAACGATTGGCCGGATTACAGCGAGAAGTTGGGCAATGGCAAAGATGGCCGGCGAAGGGAGTGGCATGCTGTTACTATTACCATCGAAACCGCCCTACCTAATTCCTCGGCCATCTCTCACCAACCACCAATCATCCTTCAAGCGGTGGTATCCTCATCCTGGACGGAGCATCGATTTTGCGTTCTCTTTGCCGCTAAATACCACTACTGCCTTGCGCAACGGGTTGTTTCCTTGAAGGACCAGCTAGACGCAATTGCCAGCACTGTTTCCATTCCTATCAACATTCGGGTCCTGTATATCATTATCGCTTGAAGTATGAGTATTCGTTCTATGTACTGCACAAGGCTTAACAGCTTGCCTTGATAGACGTCTAGACAGTCTGAGGGCATGCAAAGGAAAGCAAAAGGTATGCAACTCCTGCTGTTTATGCAACCCTTTCATGATCTTGGCGTTGCATAAACTGAGCGATGGAGTTGGATGATGGCCTGTCCTGTGGTTCAGCTGGCCTTACTTCTTGTTGAGCAGGAGTGAAGCAGGATTTCAGAACTTGATGCGGCGAACAGCCGGTGCATAATAAAACAAAGTGATAAGTCGGAGAGAAAGGGGGACTATGGAACTGATATCGTTTCTTGATTTCCTGTGTCCATTTTGAAGAAGGAGAAGAATATACCGATAATAACGGCAGTAACAATAAGTGAGTGTCAAGAGAGAACTTTAGTGCTAAAAGAAACTAACTAAAAGGAAGAGAAAGGTCAGGGAGGACAAGTATAAAATGATCGGAAGGGAGGGGCACAATAGGGGCGAGCATTTCTTCTTCCTTGGTCGAGTGAAAGCTATCCCAACAGGCTGGTCCAGATGCTCAGTCGGAGTACCTCAGGGTCGCTGATGCTATTCAATGGGCAGCCTTTCGGGTTCCTTTGATACAGAAACTCGTCTGGCAATAAAGATGTTACGCGTCGTTTACATAAAGAGCTCAATCTTGATGTTATCAGAACTACAGCCTCAGCAACAGTGAGGCCAGTTTCGTTAAGATCGGATGGTGCTAGGTAGGTCTCATAGGAGGCCCGGACGGTCAGATGCTACTGGCACTACTCATACGCCTTCATCCTCGGTGTCGAGGTTCCAAACTTTTACGACCTCCCCTCCGTGGAGGCCCAGGTCCAAGAGAGTTCTTCCTCTCTACCGAGATTACATCCATGCATCTAACAAGCTGTGAGTTCTTGAGGCTCTTCGCTAGATGCGACCCATCCATTCCCAACTGTGTAAGAGGGATGATTCAATCGGCGAGTGATGACTGTGCTGCTCGAAGTTTGTGAGGTGGAAAAAGTTAGACGGGCTGGTGGCGTTGTGAGGAAAAGTTAGACTGTCTGGTGGTATCAGTGAATTGGGGTTTCGGTTGAGTCAACAAATAAGCTTTCAGTCAAAAAATGGATGCTTCTTTCCACCAATGCGTTGAACACAAAGGCTGGTGAAACAAGCAATGAGCTTCACCCTTTGCAGGCGATTCAATGAACCCTGTGATATCTCACTTGCCGAGAAAAAGGTTGAGGACAATCGCAGGGTTGTTTCTCGACATGATACATCCAGTGATATTACAAATGCCATTCCTCATGGCACCATGGAGCGAGCCTTTAACCACGACCGACAACACTGTATTGACTAAATAGGAGGCTGAAACTCTGAGTCAAGTGCTGAAAGCCCACTTTAACTCGGAAGCCATTGTATCAAACGCAGTGCATTGGCTAGTGTCTAACTAAAGCGGGCGTTCTTGGCATCGAAGATCAAGTGCCGTGGGACCAAGAGGAACATCCTATGGCGAGATGAGGGAGTGTGAGGTTACTGGTGAAAGGGCTGAGTGTATATTCGTCAATCATTCAACACTTTCGTCGCGGGCTCCGCTCAGTCAAACAAGGAACAATCTTGAGGAACCTGGTCATGGTAGACAGCATGTGCGGCAATACATGATTCAGGGTCGCTTCCAGTCCTACAGTCTCACAGACCTCCTGGTCAAGAATGGAAGTTTCACACGGTTGTTTTGCTTCATCTCGTAAGGTCTACAATACAATAAGCTTAAGGTTCGGGCCGATCCGTTGCTAGTTTTGAACGAATAGTTGAAGACTCCATTGCTGTAAATGGAATTAATTATTGCAACCTTAAATCTCGCCAAAAGGTTGCATCACGTTAGCCCTCTGGTTAGCGAGTGGCGCAGCGCGACACGAGATAATGATTGAAGAGCCACTTTCTCGTCATGGAGCCTCAACAACAGCAAGATGGATGCAATACCATTTCATCGGAAACTATGGAATCCAAGGGTAATGCAAAGGAAGGCTTGGAGGGGGGTTCCAGTACTCATCAGCCATTTGGTTCAAGTATAAGCCGTCAAGACTGGTATCATCTGCTTGTCAGACGCAGACGCTTGAAGTGCGTTCAATAATGCCATCCTGGCTATTTCTTTCTGGGGAGTCCGCTCACTCGGAAAGAGCTTATATCCAACATCCTGGAGGCGAACACAACCGACCTGCTTTGACACAGACCTTCAATAGAGCCTTGATTACGATGTGCCGGCAATAGGAATAACATCCGTCACCCACAGACCGGCCACCCCCACAGACTGGCCACCTCGGCCAAAACACCAAAAACCCGATATCGTGATCAATTGATTAATTAACACAACACCGCATTTTTTATATTAAATGAAAGTTTAGTTAATGAAAGTTTAAATGAAGCTGAGT
>JACYFE010000076.1:0-23340 GCA_014764975.2 Fusarium sp. DS 682 | reverse complement strand
GCTTTACATAAAATACTGGTTTCGTTTAGGCAAAAGATTCTCGCAGCCATATTTTATTGCGTCATTGACATTGATAGAACAATGATTATAACATTCAATGTTCGCCTAGCACCGCATCCTAACACCGAGTAAATAACCATTATTCTGCTACCTGATACATAAAAGAAGCATAGAGGAATGAATTCGGAGTGGTCGAGACTGCTGTTATGTTTCACAGAATACTTTGCTGGTAGATATTATTCAAGTTAATATACTTGTAGATATCAAGTTACGATTACATGACCCATATCAACGAAGCATTAGGACGACGAAACAGACTGATAGATATAAATTGATAGGTGAAGAAATATCATTTTCAGATGTAGCTGCTCTTTTCCCATAAAGATAGTCCTCCAGTAGTGCTACCAGGTGTCGGCCCAACCCAGGCCATATTCCAGGCCGTTTTCACGTCTTGGGATGTAACATCAAGTTCACTTTCAGGACAAAAAGGTTGGTGGGACATCGGGACCTATCATGGAGTTAATTCATGATCATGAATATATGCAATTATTTGCCTTACCCCAAATATGAAGATTATCAGGTGATGCCTTTTGTCGGTTTGTCGGATAAGTGTCATCAACCAGATCACCATCAACGTAATGCTCCATGATGAAGCCCGACGTATCAAACCTTTCAGTGTAAACAGACGTGCAAGGTGGAAATATTCGTATCACTCACCAATAGTCAAATATCTGGCTTCCCATGACATGGCGCCCTACGCCCCAGCAGTTCTCATATCCTTTCTCACGAAGCCAATGGTGTCCCAGAAGCTGTGTATCGAAATCATGCGTCTCATAAGAGGAATGGTGGACATGACTCTTTGGTCCCTCAAAGAAGAAGAAACAGTGATGGTCCACAAGCTCCTTCTCACGGTCCAGATGCAAGAAAGTTGTGATATCGCGACCGCTCTCATTGTAAACAAGCTGGCCGGCCGGTTGATTAGTCAGATACCCAGCTTGGCTTGGAAATGCTTACATCGCTGGGTTTGAAGTTGAACCTAGAGGTATAGAATTCAAAGGCTTTTTCAAAGTTGGTTACGACCATGCCGAAGTGTCCAAGCTTGTGAACGGGAGCAGGACCCTTTTCGAATCGCTGAAAGGTATTGCCCGGTCGATTCTTGTGCGTTGGCTGCATATAAATGTTAGACCTATTGGGATGGAAAGCAGCAATACAAGAAAGAGGGCTCACAAAGTTGACATTCCTCTCAGGTAACGACTGAGGCAGCGGATCTGCTTCCTTTTGCCCGTATACAAGGTGAAATGGGAATTTATCCACAGGGTCATAGAACGTAACTCTGTAACCGCCTCCAGGCTCACTCTCCATCTCAGTTACCGAGGTCGCACCAGGAAGTGTTTGAGCGGCGTATTTCAGGTCATCAAGAGTTTCGACAACAAACGCCGCGCCGCCAAAGGAATTCTCAGAGCTCTCTACTGCGCAATAGACGAAAGGTTCAGGGCCAGTTCCTCGATAATATGTCTTATTGCCAATTTGGCTAGTCTTGTAGAAACCAAAGTCGGTCAGGAATTGTTGGGCTTTCGCAATGTCGCTATGTGAATAGTATACATGGGCGAGACGCACGAGGCGGATGCGCCGTGTCGATGAAAAGGTCATGTTTTGGTAAGTCCCAATGAGACAAGACGATACGGGCGACTCGATTGTTTGGGACCAGAACCTTTCGACTTCAGCAGCCCTACACAATGCTTTCGATAGTTTGTTATAAGGATATGCCAGCGGGCCAGAAGGCTCATTAGGTCGGTATCAATAGGGCATCTTGCCAAGACCCCAAGTTTAGAAAAAAGCGAAATTGGTCCGAAAACCTACTTTCGCCAATAATGGAACTTGGCACAAGATCCCTGACGGTTGCTTATTTGGTGCTTTTGGCAGTATGCCAGGCACTCGCACTATCTTCGGCAAAAGAAGCGTGGAATCACCCAAGTCTACAGTAAAGCCGAAATACGAAATAAATATACAGATATTATTCAAGATGTTAGAGCAATTATGTCACCCTTGGAAGGTTCAATTGTTGTAGTTTTTATCTTCTGTCTACCTTTCTCGCAAGCGGTTCCAGATGTTCTCAAGACTCACAAGGGCCCCAGATCGACGTGCGGTATCGGTTCAATTTACACGTCTTGCAAAACTTAACCCATTGAGACATACACAGCGGACTTTTGCAATGGCACCCCATAGTCTAACTGCCAACTCGAGTCCACCATTGACACCATGCAATGGCAATTTCTCTCGAAATCAGGATACTCTCAGCGCCTCGGAAGACGAGACTTTTCACACCCAGTTTCTGATCATAGGGTGCGGCCCAGCGGGTGCTAGTCTCGCTTGCTTCCTATCATCTCATGGTATGAGCTCCAAATAGTGGTGTATGACCTTCCTGACACCATCTAGGACTATCTGGAATGATGGTTGGAGCGGCACCGGGTACGGCTAACACGCCTCGAGCTCACATCACCAATATGGCCGCACTGGGTGAGTCGCCTGGTGGCTGAATCTTTTTGTGAAGAACTACTAACAAAGAAAGAATGTTTACGTGATATTGGATTAGACCGAGACGTCGAGCAAGTTTCTTCCAAGGGTCACTGCATGGTGCACACCAGGTGGTGCCACAGCATGGCTGGAGAGGAATATGCCCGCCTTTATTCATGGGGAAACGATCCTAACCGCAAGGTAAAAGTCTCTCACACTGTCCTTCTAGAATTCCTCACTGACGCTCGATGCTTAGGGTGACTACGAGATGGCTAGCCCTTGTCAACCAGCCGATATTCCTCAAACCCTACTGGAGCCCATACTGATCCGGCATGCCACCCACAATAACTTCCAAGTCAGATTCGATACAGTTCTCTCATCATTCACCACAGATGAGAAGACGGGAAGAATAACAGCCACGCTGAAGGACAAGTTTTCTAACTTGGAGTACAAGATCTGTACCAAGTATCTCTTTGGTGCAGACGGGGCCCAGAGCCAGGTCGTCAAACAGCTTGATCTGCCCCTTGAACGCAAGCCTGGTCAAGGCCTCGCAATCAACGTTCTTGTCAAAACGGATCTTTCTCATCTTGTACAAAATCGCAAGGGAAATCTTCACTGGGTTATGCAACCTGATAAAGAGCATCCTGAGTTTGGGTGGATGGGTATTGTTAGGATGGTCAAGCCGTGGGACGAGTGGATGTTTATTCTGTTTCCAAATCGAGATTGCGATCCTAATATCCAGGTCTCCAAGGAGGAGTACCTAAAGAGAGTACGAGATTTCATTGGAGATGATACTCCTGCCGAAATTCTCAATATCTCCAAGTGGTTCATCAATGAGATTGTCGCGGAGCGATACTCAGAGGGCCGTCATATGTAAGTTGATTCATCTTTCTCTCAGTTTCAGAAACTGATATCCTCCTTAGCCACTGCCTGGGCGACGCGGTCCATAGACACCCTCCAATGAATGGCTTGGGCTCCAACACGTGTATTCAGGATGCCTTCAACCTCGCGTGGAAGGTGGCCTATGTCGAGAAAGGTCTCGCCTCTCCATCACTTCTAGATACATACAATACCGAGCGTCAGCCAGTAGGAAAGTCCATCATTACAAGGGCCAATGATGCTTTCCGCGACCACTTTCACGTATGGGATGCCATGGGAACTCTATCTCCCAAGCTTGAAGACCGCAGAAAGATCGTCGAGGAGTTCACATCAGCCTCGCGAGAGGGCGAGACGCGTCGAAAGCGTTTTCGAGATGTTATAACCAACACCTCACACGAGTTCCATGGTCTGGGTATTGAGATGGGACAGCGTTACCAAAGTACTGGTATATACGACGCCGATGAGCCTGCCAAATACTCGCCCAAGGGCAAGGCAGCTAATGATCCTATTTTGTACTATGACGCCAGCACATATCCTGGATGCAGGCTACCTCATGTCTGGCTGAACACATCCATACCTTCCGAACCGGTATCTACCATTGATCTCGCAGGCCATGGTAAGTTTGTGCTCTTCACTGGCATTGGGGGTGATGCTTGGAAGACGGCGGCGGAGTATGTTACTGAGGAGTTGGGCATTCCTCTTGATGTTCATGTCATCGGCTACCGGCAGCAGTGGGAGGACTTTTATTTTGAGTGGCAGCGAGTACGTGGTGTTGAAGATTCTGGGGCGATCCTTGTTCGGCCGGATCGTTTTGTGGCCTGGAGGTGTCCTCGAGTGCTAGCTGATACAGCAAGCTGTACGGAGAAGCTCACAACAGTGATTAAGTCGGTTCTTGGTTGGAGCCAGTAGTTATAAGTCTAGAATATTCGTGATTTACTTATTATGCGCTTGCCTACCTGAATTCCATAACACGTAAAGGGCCATGATCTCAGTTTTGACTTCAGTTTCTTAGTATAAGCGATTTGTTATCTGCAGATGAGACCTACGGCTCATAAATGTTCTATTCGCTCATGCTGATTTACTTATCTAAGAGTTAGCTACAACATCAGAGTGATATTCCCTGTGTATTACTTATAAGAACCCTCCTTACTAGAAACTTAATATTTGTATACTTAAAAAATCTAAAAACAATATATTAGTTTCAAGTGTATTAATTTATAAGACCTTGTATAATGGGACTTGCGTTTTCTTGAACTCTTATGAGCCAAATTCTTAGATTAGAGATGATATAGATATGTTCGAGGCTAGCTGTACAAACTGCGCCCTCAATAAGTCGAGAATCCCGATAACAAGTCACGGATATCATTCGGAAGTTCTATATCTTTCCACATATCCATCATATTACTATCACCGATATCAGGAATCTCGGTGTTCGCCTGTGGTGGCATGAGCATAAACTCTAGCATTGGCATGCTTGCCATACCACTTTCGTTGTCAAAGCAGAATCCAGTGCTCATTGGATCTCGTGCGATGTGATTAACAGATTCAGTCATGCTTACTGCTTTTGACGATATGTCAGTACCAGTTTTGGCGGCACTGTCGGTGAGCTGTTCTCCGTGGTGGCTTGCAGGAGGAGTGTTGGGAAAGGCACGTGGGCTTTGTACACCTGTGCCATTGTCAAGGCCATCGATATTACCAGCTGCATGAGGCTTGTGAGTATCTGAGTGGCCATGTCAGTGATGGTAATCACACGGATAACCATAAAGAGGCTAGAAAAGAAATTTAGTAGAGGGCAGACTAACCAGATTGTGCTTCGTGGGTGTCGTTCTGATCTTTGGGGACGCGACAGGTTACTCTGCTTGAATCAGATGTGTCCATGGGTGAAATCCATCTTTGCGCAGTGGTGCTGAGACCAGACCATGCAGGTTGGATAGCTGTGCCTGAACAGCTTCTCGTAGGCTTCCCATTAAAGTCCTCCAGCTGTGCTTCAATTGTCTCAAGATTCTGTTGCATTGCAGTCTGTATGCCCCAAAAGCTGACACATTGCTTGTATGTGAGATAGAGAACATCGAAACGAGCCTTGATCAGTGAATTGTAGGTTGATGGACCTCCAAACTGCTTGCGAACCATTTGGACAGCAGCCGCTAGCCATATCGTGCTTGGTAGAAATGGATTAATATGACGAATATGGTCTTCGCAGCTTCTGTTTACGATTGGTAGGGCATTGGCGGCAGATTCGAAATATTCTCTGAGAGCAGGATTTTCCTGATCGTGGAACGATGGGAAGCCCAACTTGCCTGGAGTACTGAGAGCTGGTGGCTGTGCAGGCTTAGCTTGACTACCGAAGACCTCATGGCGATGAATCATAAGTCTTGCCAGCTGTGTCATGACATAGATGTTGTAAATGGAGCAGTGTAATTGTCGCGATGACTCAATCTGGCCTGGCAAGCGTGGACTGAACGACAGATGCTGTTGACGATATCGAAGATTCTCTGGCAGCACACGAACAAGACAGTATACCGAGTTCGCCAAGGTCTCTAACTTCTGCCTCGCCTCCTCGATATTCTCTGATTGATAAGAGATGCTGTGTTGTCTGTCGCCTTTGGGAGTCTGCTGCCAACTCTGGCCAGGTTTTGCAACCGAGGGTACACCTCGAGGGCACGAGATGACTTGGGCATCCTTCATCAGAGAGTTGATGACGATGAACCAAGCTTTTGGGGAACAGTTTCCGCTCTCTTGCAGAGCTTTCCATCGCTGACCTGGATCTCGTTCGAAGAAGCAACTCCTCGCTGGGGTATTTTGGTACCAGTTGGTATCAGGAGCAGGAAGCAATACCTCCATCTGAGACCAACTGATGGCTGTTGGTGTACGGCGGATAGTACTGGCAAACACATCCATCTCCCATATCGCCCACCAAGCACGACGCTTCTCCTCGTCTTCACACCACCGCTGGGCGTTGTGCTCGTAATGTTCCAGAGGGTATCTAGAGTCCAGCAGGTGAAGATTAAGCTCGTATGCTAGTCTCACGCATGTGCCAAGGGCGCGCCATGCCCTTCCGCGAACACCCTGAGTCAATTGACAATGACTTGTGATGATGAGAGCTTGCAGCACGCAGAGTGGCGGGGGATCATCGATACAAGCATCCAGAGCCTTGTCAATGTGCTGTGATGAAAGGTTCTGGAAGAAGGTTGGCGTTTTTTGATCAGCGCGGCCCCATGATAGTTCTTGTTCAAGGTCTGGGTCAGCCTCGAAAGGGACGAATCGCACAGAGTATGCGCATATAGCACCCATCAAAGCTATTAGCTGACATTCCGCGGTGATTGCATGCAGGGTTTGAATAAAGGTTGGTTCGTGAAAAAGGTTGATGGCGACCATGTTCTCGAAATATATACGTATCCTTACGTTGTAGCTACTTTAGTACAGGTCACCAAGGTCGACAGGAGAGTAACATACATCTTTTCAATAGACTGCTTCGACATTCCGAGACATTGACATGCTGATTGGAACAATCTCTGATTATCAACGTCAGCAGACTCGACTGACATAGCAGTCGGCGGTTCTTCGTCTGGAGTCGTGACCTCATGCGAGGGATGCAGGATGAATGAAAGATCATGAATATTCAGCTTGGAAGCCTTCCGGCCCGCGTTTTGGTCTTGGGCGTCTGATTTGCGACGCGATGAACTACTTGCAAAGCTCTGCCGACGCTCGGAATTACCCACTTCTACCACAATAGAGCTTTCTACCCCGGGCTGTTCTGTTGGAGATGCAGAGCCGTTGCTTCTGCTGTGCTGTTCAGACGCTTTGGATTGGCATCGATCTCTGTATCTACGTCCACGGCGTTGTAGTGACCCTTGGCTGTGGTGAGCACATATTGTCGAGTTGAGAAGGGCTTTGAGGCTATTCATACCGATCTTGGGTCCTGGTTTTAGTACTCTCTCTGGGTACTGGCAATATTGTCCTGTTTCTATACAAACCTGACAGCATGGTTGCTCGCGATCGCTGGCCAAGGTATATTAGCGAATGCTGATGTGAAAAGGAATCAGACGTGCAAACCATTTCACTTTTCGTCTATGCAAAAGAGGTCAACTTGTTAGTAGTCTCTCGAGCCATAGGCTTTTACTTGCAGACATACTTTCGACATGAGTGACAGGCGACATCAGCGGTCCGTTTAGTCTCCTTATTCTGCGAGACGCTTTGCCACATGGTAATTGATAAGGTAATTGTAGGTAGATTGCATGTGTGACGGTTCGCTTAGGGTAGAGTAAGAGACATGAGAATGATATTTCCTTCTATGAAAAGTCCAGTCCCCAGACAAAGGGGGTCTCGACTCAGCTTTTACAACAGATTTTGGCACGCTAAGTTGGACACCAGACCCCAGACCCCAGACCCCGCACCCGTGCTGCATCACGCGGGGTCAGCAACGCTAAGTTAGACTACCTCCACTGTCTTGACTGCACTTGGAACATTCAACTTGTACAACAATGAACCTCTGATTCCGGGTGGAATAGACTGGGAGGCTCCTCAGTGGTCTACTTTGTGACTTCTTATTCTTTCTTACAAACTAGCGCTCGGTCTCTCTCCTTCGCGCAAACATCAGAACCTAAAGTCTATCAATCTTAAAATTTGAACAAACAGTAAACTTTATCCCCGTGCCACCTTTCGTCCGGAACGATCTACACAAAAATAGCTAGGCGGACCATCTTCGGTGCATCTGTCAGCTTCCCCTGACTCTCCCCTGACTCTCTTAATATGACATCGACATTAGACAATTGCCTATGAGAGATACATGATTGGCTACTGTGAATGCGGGGGTAAAACCGCACCCAATATAGTCTATCCAGCTTGGCGCCAACTCTTTTTCTGTCTGTCCAATGCCACTAATTCTCATACCAGACCTTATTGATCAACGTCCCAATTCCTTCTACGTAGACCCGCACATCATCATCATGCCTAAGCGACAAGGGAGGATTCCGCATTGCACCAATTCCAGGCCCCGTCCCCGTCATGATGATAGTACCTCTTTCCAACGTCGTGCCCTGTGAAAGGAAAGATATAATGCTCGCAACATCAAAGATCATCTCTCTGGAATCACCATCAGCTGAGCCATACTCTTATTTACTTTTGCTCTTGACTTACCTGGTATTGGAATCCTGCACTGTCTCGCCGTTCAGCGTGGCTGTAATACGAAGGTCATGCGCATCACCCAAAGCTCGGGGAGACACCAAAACTGGACCAATCGGACAAGAACCATCAAGGCCCTTAGAGAAACACCATTGGCTGTTCTTGAACTGCTGTGCCCGAGCGCTAATGTCATTGCTGGCCGTGTACCCCAGAACGTAGTCGAGAGCTTTTTCTTTGGGAATGTCACGACCAGTCTTGGAAATGACGATAGACAGCTCTGCTTCATAATCGCTCGTTCCATCCTGGGCGATTGTCGGTACGTTCACTTTTGCGGGATGGGGTCCGTTGAGCGCAGTTCGTGGCTTGATGAATAGGACTGGTACGTCGGGGATCGGCATGTTCGCTTCTTTGGCGTGATCGCGGTAGTTGAGTCCCATACAACGGATAATAGGAACTTGGTCAATCGTTAAAGGTGCAAGGAGCTGCAAGGTGTTAGTTTGGTTTGTAGGTGAAGTGAGAGCTCTCGGTGCAGACTTACCTGCTTGATCGTGAACGATTTCTCCGTTACAACACCATCAAAGATGCATCCTTGGACGAGCTTGGCTTGGATCTTCTCGCCTTTTTCAAGAGAAAGGCCAATGTCAGGCCAAGCTTTATTATCAATATGTCCCAAATGGGCTTGCCCGTCCTCCTCGGCAATGAAACGAACAAGATGAGTCCAATTGGGGGCCATATTCAAATAATAGAAAGAATAATAACGTGGTGGTTCACCTTTTGAGACTACCATACACAAAGGAGGTTACCTATATAACATGTCATCAGGGCCATTACGGCGCCGACACGGAGCATCTTCGGCGGACCATATGCTAATTCGCACGGCAGCGAAGCTCTGTGAAATTTTATTGTATATGACTGTCGGGCTAATAATACGAAGTGCCATGGGTCGGCGTATCTTCCTGCCGTCCATGCCCGGGCTTTACTCAGGTAAGGTTAATGGACTGTGGGCATTTCATTGCCTATCCCACTAAAGTCAACACTGCATGTTCACTCGACTTACTCATCGGCCGAGATGACATGGTGGGAGAGCATGATAGAGATACCATTGAAAATCAAAATATACAATACGAGGTGGTGATATCGTGAGCAAGACTCCACACTATACCGCTGCTAACAATTGCCACGATTTTCTTTTCATAGAAATGAATAATGCTTAATTGTTCGCTTGGCAACGCGTGCCTAGTGATATTCAAGGTTGAATAGGTTTAATTCCGCTTCATTGGGATCTTATACCAAAGGAAACGCTCTGTTTAAAAGAAAGGCTACAGAGAACAACAGAGCACTCTGTTACTATGTCATTTTTTGTTGTACTTCAGCATTAATCAGGACAAAGACATATTCATGGTAATGACCTATCCTCCCTCCACCAGTATCATATTCAAAACATCGACAGCGCTGGCACCGGGTTCACCACTCCTGTGAAACCTTCCCCCGTGGCAGCTGTAGTCTTGCCACTATCAGCAAGAATAATCTGCCCATTGATAGCCATTGCAAGATCTGAAGCCAAGAAGCATGCAAGACTAGCAATCTCGGATGGATCCGCAGCGCGATTATAGAACTTCTCCTTCTGCTTGTACAGCCCACCACGCTCAAAGAACTTGGAATGCGTAGCCGCGATTTCTTCTTTAGTAGCTTGCGTCGTGTACTCATCGCCCTTTTCAGCAAGCTCCGAGCTTGTCAGAATGCTAGAGTTAGTGCAACCTGGTGCTATGCCGTTAACTCGAATGTTGCTTGCTGCCAGTTGAACTGAACCGCTCTCTACTAAACCGTTGCAGGCGTTTTTGACCGCCGTGTATGCTGTGTCTGCGTAGGCGCCTGCGAAGGCTGCGCACGATGAGGTGATGATGATGTTTCCCTTGGCCTCGGTCTTGTTTGTTGATGTGACGCTCATGGCTTGGGATCCGTATTTGAGAGCTAAGAAGCACCCGCGTTGCATCACAGCAACAGCACGGTCGAAGTGGTCAACGCTCAGGTCTTGCAGTGGTCTACCCGTTGAGACCGTAAAATTAGCCGGTAGTCCTTTTATAGACAGCTTGGAAAAGGTAACTCACCGATAGACCGCGTATCCAGCGTTGGCGAAAAAGAAGTCCACACGGCCATGGTCTTTAAGAGCCTTTCTCAAGAGCGCCACAGTCTGTTCCTCATTTGAGACATCTAAGAAATGCCCCTCAATGATAGTGTTATACCCCATCTCTTTCACATCCTGCTTCAGGTCGTTCATGTAGCTGAGGTTAAGATCGCATGCGTATACCGCAGCAGCGCCAGCTTGTGCAGCAGCTATTACCATAGAACGTCCGATTCCATAAGCAGAACCAGCACCGGTGACGATACCGACTTGTCCTTGAAGAGATATGGCGAGCATTTTGGGCTCCTAGAAACAGAATAGCGGTTTTGTTCACTTTTGGCTTTGCTGGGGTATTTCTTTCACTAAGGCTACAAGAAGTATGCATTGAGGGTTTTGTATATCATACGTTTGCTAGCGTGAGGTAATGAGGTTGAGGAGTTAGAGAAACTTTAGCTCCAACACAAAGGCCATGTGCTGTGTTTGCGTTATTCTAACTAAACTGCTCGGGGGCTGTCACGCAGTATCCTCGCGGTATCTTAACAGTGCCCTATACATCTAGCCCGAAGATGTTCCCTGGCCTGGCCGGAAGTTCGGCAATGGCGATGAGACCCTGTGCGTTAGCGCATGGCTGAAAAGATGGGTTGCGGGGAAATGGACTAAGACGGATTGCTGTAGGGTAGTCTGAGACCTCCGGAACCCTGACATGTTGATATCATGGCAAAAATAGAGACTAGACCTGAGAAATTCACTTATAGATCGCGATAAACGAAGCTCGAGTTTGAGAAAGCGAAAGCAAATATTGAAACAAGGAGGCATTTAGCCAGAGAAAGGATGGGAATGAAACTAACCAGTAACCCTAGATTTTGGAGACATGTCCCGGCACTAGAGTTTTCATTTTGTGATGGGACAAGCACACTCGGACAACATTGTAAATGATTTCAATCAAAGCTATTACTGTAGAAAACGTACAATTTCCACCATTACTTTCGACTAAAACCCATCCTCACGCAATACCAGCTCTCAATCAAAACCACAACCCGACCTGTTGCGACATCAAGGCAACTTCAGGCGGAATTACATTCAAAATCTGCTAAATTCCGCCTCAAGAAACTATAGCAAACCAAATCAAACTGACTGACGGTGCTCAACATGCTTTGTCAGGGAATCCTCCTTGGTATCCTCCTTCTTATAGACCATGCGCGCAACGTGATCAGTCAAATAAACATCAAAGTCACGTAGAGACATTGCTGCAAAGAGGCATACGGCGCCAAGAGCAGCAGCAGTGTAATAGACAAAAGCGTATGAGTGACCATAAGCATCGGCAACCTTGGCGTTGATGATTTGTAGAATCTCAGGAGTAACACCTTTAATAGCTGCGAGTGCTGCTTGACTCGCCGTGGGTGCCGTTGCAAGTACCTCACTGATAGCGGCCTCAGAGAGGGCCGTCTTCTGGAGGGCTGGCACTACAATGCTGGCCATGTAGCCTGGGAGTTTGTTGGTGTAAATCGCGACGAAAACAGCGGCGAAGATAGAGCCCATAATGGTACGGACTGATGAGACGACAGCTTTAAGAGAGAGTAAAGTTAGTCCTAGACAAAAGAAAACCGTAGGGGAGGCTTTGCGCCCCAGATTCGTGACTTACCGAATGCCACTCCTAGATCCTGTTCAGGGACAATGTACTGAACCATCAACATGGTCATTACCTCGCCCCAGCCGATAGGAAAAGTGCTGAGAAATGCAAAAGCAATGGCGGAACCCTTGTTAGAGTAAGTGATGGTAGACATAGCTGCGAGAAAAGCGGTCATCCAGGCAGATCCAACAACAAGCTGCAGACGCAAATGCTTGATGACGTGGAAAAGAGGACCGACAATGATAATGCCGGCCCAAGCTGCAAAGTTAACAACACTTGACATCCAAGCTGTCTCTTCCCATCCATTAGTAGTGCTGCCGAAGATGTATGCGACCTGGGAAGGCCATAATATGAATAGAGCTGTCTGTAGGCAGCCAGTGATGGCAGAGATGAGGACGACACACGTATAACCTCGAACGTCTTTGAAGAATTTCATGGGCACTATAGGCTTGGAAGGGTTGCCATATATCTCATATATGACGAAGACGATAGAGCAGACAGCGCCAGGTACCAGAAGACCGAGGACCCTGCCTGAAGTCCATTTGTATGGTTGTCCGCCCCAGGCAACTCCGAGAAGGAAGAGAACGAGACCAGAGACAAGAAGGAATGTGCCAACCCAGTCAATAGTTGCTAGCTCGGCCTTGCGGCTAATCCTAGTTCCATGAAGCTGTACGAAGGAAGGAGGGTGGTAGAAGAAGTACCAGAGAGTAGTTCCAATCACTGTGAGGTATTGTTAGTCTCAACTTTGCTCGCTTCTCATCAGGCTTGCAGACATACCCATCAAGATGATATAGATGTAAAAGATCCATCTCCATGAACTGAGAATACTGAGGCGAAGACCAAGGTACGGACCGAAACCTGTAGCAATAATATTGGGCACGACGACAACAATGGTACCAAGAAACTTGAGCTTGTTCGTCATGAGCTCGCCAGTCAAGAGGGGGTACGAGCCCGGAATCCCCGAAGCCAGGCCCAAGAGCACATTCGCAGCAATAAGCTGATTAATGCTCTGAGAAGTAGCAGCAACAATACCGCCAATGATGCCGATAACATTCGCTCCCAGAGCAAGGTTTCGGCGACCAAACATATCGGAGAGACGGCCAAACAGCAACATGGAGATAGGCTGAGCCACAGTCCACACAATCGAGAACAGATAATAGTTCTGACTTGGCCCGATGTCCTGATTGATGAGAATCAGTGCACCGGCTGCAGCCTGGAAGGCAAAGTATGTCGCTGCAAGATTGAAGGCAATGCCGCCAAAAGTTCCGATAAACTCCCGGCTCAGGAAGTAGCCATCTGGAAGAGTTGAGCGTTCGGCGGTTAACATCTTGGATCGAAGCTCATCTTCGTTTTGAGGCGGAATATCCTGGTCATTTTGGCCTGGAGAGATCTCACTTGGCGATGTCTCTTGCTTCATGATAGCAAAACAAAAAAGTAAAAATAGGGCGAGGTAATCAGGTTGACAGTGAAAGTGGCCTATTGGTTACCAACAGCATTGACAGAGATTGTAAATCAGGCTCTATCGGTCATTGTTATACTCCACACACGGCATATAAGATGCTATGGTAACAACTGCTAGAGGATCACTACGGAGATGAGACGCTATAATGATCGACGCCGTAACCGAGCCTTTGGTTCTAGGCTGCATGTATTTGTCCGGTGCAGAGTCCGTCCGGAGAAAGACATGTTACCCCGAAGTAACCACGGTACCTGCTTGGGGATCACCCTGTAAATCCGCCGACTTCGCTATCCTACAAAGAGTAAAGCTGCCAGTGAAGACTAGAAACTACCCCAATCCGAGCTTCTAACCTTCTGTCGCCCATGTACTTTATTACTTTTCCTCGAACGACTCAGCACGTCTGATTGTACCGTTACAGTCCAAACATTTGAATTCCAGTCTGAAAGATACTATGAAGTCCTATAAGCTCGTTGCATGGGGTCAAGAAGGCCAATATGTCGAATCCCCCAAGCCAGTACCTGGACCTGCAGATGTTCTCATTCGTGTCAAAGCCGTAGGTCTCTGCCGCTCAGACCTCGACATGATGGACAGCCAACCTGGAAGCGACCCATATGCCTCGGCCATAGACGCGAACTACATCCTAGGCCATGAGACAGCCGGCATCGTTGAAGATGTAGGGTCTTCCATTACCGACCTGACCAGGGGAGAAAGCGTGGTTGTACATCATATGCGCCACTGTGGGTTTTGCCATTTCTGTGAGGCAGGCGTCGAGCAGCATTGCGAATATTTCAAGCGAGGTGCAATTGGAATGACGAGAGGATGTGGTTTTGATGGTGGTTTGGCTGAGTACCTCGTTGTACCTCGCACAGAGATCGTATCTGTCGGTCATGAAGATCCGGTGCTCTACGCTCCTCTTACAGACGCTGGTGTTACTGCCTACGCCAGCTGCAAGGACGTCATCAGAAACGCACGCCCTGGTCAATATGTCTTGGTCATCGGTATCGGTGGTCTTGGATCCTACGCCATTCAATTTCTTCGACTTCTGACATCTGTGCGCATAATCGCTGTCGATGGCGCGAGCGAGCGGCTAGACCTTGCTAAGGAGTTGGGAGCAGACGAAGCCATCTTATCTGACGTAAACACCAGAGCTGAAGTTGATCGTATCACATCGAACCGAGGCGTTGACGGTGCGGTGGATTTTGTTGGAAACGATGCAACCTTGCAGCTAGCAGCGAGTGTCATTCGGCCTCAGGGATTTGTCTCTGTGCCTGGCATGCAAGGTGGCTCAGTGAGGCTGGGTTGGAATTTGATCGCTACGAGTGCCAAGTTCTCACTCTCCCTTGGAAGCACTCGCCAGGACTTGAGAGAAGTTTGCCAACTTGCGCGGGAGGGCAAGTTGCGTATCGATGTTGATAGATTCACCTTTGATGAGATTCCCAAAGCATACGAACAGTTGCGTGATGGCAAGCTGAAGGGCCGTGCGGTTATTGTTATGGACTGAAAGGATGAAGCTGACGGGGATATACAAGTAGTATAAATAAACAAATACAGATGAAATGTTTTTCTTTTTTGTTTTTCATCAACAGTTCAGAAAAAAAACACCAAGCCCTATGTTGATTTCATATGAAATCAACCGCTCGGGCTTTTATGTTCTTGTAAGTAACTGAACTATTGGATTCCAAGTAAACATATGGGGCGGAAAATATATTCAGGCAGGGTGTCCAACTACTACTCTTATCTGAATTATTAACCAAAAACACCCTCTGTATCCTCATTCTGCGCCCAAATCTTCTTAAGCTGCATTCGCGAGATCTTCCATCCCTTCTCGGTTCGTCGAAATTTGAACCGATAGTGTCCTCCAAAAGCATGGTACTCGTGGGGCTTTGTCGTGTCCATCGTCGCCGAAAACCACAGATAACATCTTCCCTCAGCCGTGTCTCCATTCACCGTAAATTGCAGGTTGCTCATCGAGTGCTGCAGGCCTTGGAACCTGTCTTCTGCGCCGCGGGCAACAGCTGCAATCTTTTCAACGCCAACGACGTCGCCCCAGCTTTCGAACCCGAGAACGCCGTCGGGAACAAAGCAGTCGGCGAAGGCGTCCCACTGGTGGTCATCGGCTGTGTTGCAGTAGCGGTTTAGGAGCGTTGCGAGTGCGTCTTTGTCTTCTAGAAGCTGAAGACGTTGAAGGAGTGCTTCAAGGGTTGGGTTTTCGCCGTTTGTAGCCATGATTAGTTGAGTGAGTCAGAACGGTGGCGGTGGAGGAGAGTACTAGAAGCTATGAACCTGTGAAGCTATAAAATAAGCAAGTGTGAGATAACATTGCTATAAAGGCACATACATAAATGAAAGCTGAAAAGTCGTAACCCCGCCTCGTGCAAAATAAGAACAGTGAATAAGGAATAACATCGCAAGTGAAAATGAGGGGTTAGCGGATTGATTTCGAGCGGATTGATTTCGGACGGTCGAGCTTCGGGCTCAGAATGAGACCCTCAGATACTCTCATGAAGTTGCTGCGATTGTCGAATGCTTTTCGTCCAGCGCTGATAATGCCCCATTCATTTTCAAAACAAAATCCACTTAGCAAAGAGGCTATTCACATGAGAACGGAAAAAGATAGATCTGAAGACGCCATGGGGACACCTTGAATGCTTAATGTGAAGGGCAATGAGGGCGGGGTCAATGGTCGTATTAAATTTCCGGGCTAATAAAGGTAACTAGCTATGATGATTGTTTGCTAGCAGTAGGGATGATGCCCAGTGATGGCAATTCGGGCACCTCTAAACCAGAAGCCAGACGAACTCCATAGCGTACATGATCCAAAGTATCCTTAGGGATGTAAACATCCTTCTCGTTACCCATAACCTTATCCCAATTCGCTAGGTATCCCTCCACTGTTGTTTCATTTGTATGACCCGGAAACGTCGCAAGCGCAACACGAGCAGCTCTTCCAGCTCCTGTGGCGATGCATGCACCGGATACAGGGCATTCGTCAGAACACAAGGCAACGAGTAAAGGTGCGCATTTACTGGGTTCGAAGTACGTCTGAGTGATCATATTTGAGGCTTCGGAGAGGTCACCCATGCGTGATGCACCCGAGGGTAAGATGGCGTTGAGCTTTATACCACAAGATGGTGAGAAGCGTCCAAGATCCTGTGTCATGGCAAACACTGCGCCTTTGGAAGCTGAATAGGCGCAGTCGCCACCAGCACCAAATCCAATTATTGCATCTGAAGAGACATTGACGATTCGACCGTGTCGCTGCTCCTCCATTATGGACCAAACAGCACTCGTCATGAGCTGCGATCCTAGGACTGCAATCTCAATAACCCTCATGAAAGCCGGTGCATCGAGAGCTGCGTGAGAACTCGGCTTTCCTGAGATACCGGCGTTATTGACCAGAATGTCAACCCGGCCGAACTCTGCAACGCAGTTGGCGACGATTTGCTGGGCATCGGCCTGAATTGAAACATCGTGACCGTCCGCGATGGCGATGCCGCCGGCTGCGTTGATCTCATTTGCCACAGACTGCGCTCTTGAAATGGAACCTGGTTGGCCTTCCAGTGAACCACCATAGTCGTTTACTACGACTTTTGCTCCCAATTTGCCGAGCAACAGGGCATATTCGCGGCCGAGACCTCCTCCTGCTCCGGTGACGATGGCAACACGGTTATTGACCGACATTGTGAGAAAGTGACGAAGAAGTTGGGGATTAATTCACGCCCAATATTTTAAATTACCTGAGGGGATGATTCGGACTGCTGGGCTGCTACTGGACTTAGCAGAATGACAGTGAGAACCTATATGATAGGCAAAGTTATCGCTCGGGCCCAAATGATGGTGAGTGTTGATCATAAGATCCTGACTCATTCTGGTTCGCTCATCTCGGACTCGATCGTATTTATTCCGCAGCTCCAAGTCTAATTGTCCGTCTCCCCGCCTCTGTTGTGTCACAGAAGACTAGTCAGGCCGAACCTACCCCGAATTCACATCTCCTCCGGGCCCTTCACTTTAATAAAATCAGAAGAAGCGAATACACTAGCGTGGCCCCGGCCAAACCCGATTTAGCTACCAGAGTTCGCAGCAAGACGAGGCGACGAGTTTATATAATCAAATTTTTTCTCTCATTCGATTAATAGTACAATCTCACTTCGTTGTTCATTTAACGCACAGACATGTCTGGAATCAAAGGTAGAGTGTATGCTGTCACCGGCGCTGCTTCAGGCATAGGACGTGCGGCTGCAATCCGCCTAGCGGAGCTTGGAGCTGAAGGTCTAGCCATTTGTGATGTGAATCTCAACGGTCTTGAGGAAACTGAGAAGCTGTGTAAGTCTTTGGCTCCCAGTCTGTATTCATGTCTGACCTGTGATTTAGGCTCACGAGCAGGGACCAAAGTGGTTGTGTCAGAGGTTGATGTCCGAAGCCAGCAACAGGTCCAGAACTGGATTGACAGCACTGTAGCCGATTTCGGACGTCTCGATGGAGCTGCAAACATTGCTGGAGTTGCTGGAGGAGCAGGAGATACAACCTGCGCCACCATTGTACGTTAAATCGCGCCACACACCAGCCCGAAGAGTATCTGATGAATCTCCCCATAGGAAGAGTCTGACTGGGATCGCATGATGGATGTCAACCTCAAGGGCGTCATGTGGTGCATGAGAGCACAGATCCCACATCTCCCTCGTCCAGGAGGATCCATCGTCAATATCTCCAGCACCTCAGGCCTCAGAGGCTTTCCTCACAATGCAGCATACTCATCGAGCAAGTTTGGAGTTATAGGCCTTACATCATCTGTGGCTGGCGAGTTTGGCACTGAGGGCATTCGCATCAACTCCCTACTACCGTATTTACCTTTCTTCTAACCTGTATCCGCTTTGTACTGACATGTTGGCAGTGGACCGATTCGTACCGAAATGTTTGAGGTTGGCGAGGCTAAGGGTTTGTTTGACTCGGAGAAAATTAGCAGATTGACCTGCCTTGGTCGAATGGGTAAACCGGACGAGGTGGCCAAGGTTCTGTGTTTCTTATTAAGTGACGACGCGTCGTATGTTACTGGTGGTAAGTTGCTTAGTTTTTTTTGCATATATTGAGGAGTTGCGCTAACATCTTGAAAGCGCAGTGGACAGTGGACGGCGGGTATGCTGCGTGTTAATGTGTGATCGGGGCACGGCGTGACGAGGGGGGAGAAATATTTACTTAAGCGAGGTCCATGTCACAACGAAACGAAGGGATACTCTCCTATAGATAATTCATAGGTTGCAGTCTATATGCCGTGAACTCCGTAATGGTTAAGTTGCGATCAGGAACGCATCTTACAGATCAAATCTTTGTGGCAGGAGTAACAAGTATGTAGATGCTCTAAATCCTTATATTGCTCTTGATCATAGTTTAGAAACAGCCTCCCGGTTTACATCAATTGAATACACGAATATGAAGGATTTCGGCTGTAATATAGCATTTGGAGTTCAAGCAAGCTATAAGAATATACTTTTCGCAGCTGAAACAGGTAATGAGAACAAGGTACGCGTCAATCTAAATAGACCTAAAATCATAATTGAAATGAAGGGGCTTACTATTCAAAAAACAGAAAATACACTGAGGATTGGTTGAATCAACTATAAGGAAACACCAAGCAATTTTGGGCTTACAAATACTCTTCTCTAATATCAACGATATGCCATGGCACAACAAACTCCTTATAATACTCTTTCAGAGCATCAATGCACTCCTTGAACCCTTGTCTCTTCTCGAAGACTTGATGATGAGCCTACTTATATGTCAGCCAGGTTGTTCCGAAATAACAGCTACTAAGCTTAGAGAGACTAGATACTCACATCCACAGAGTCCCAGTTGATCAGTAATAGTTGGTCCTCGGGATTCTCAATAAGAGGACTGATAAAGTATCCCTTACACCCGTCTTCCTCGTCAAGCACGCGAGTAACCACTCTGTCGAACTGCGAATAGTAACCTGAAACACCACCTTCCACCACCTTTGTCAGCGCGACCTCTACAGCGGGAGATTTTAGAGTAGCTGAGAGGTGGTGATTATCACTGAGAGGCGAGTGATTTATAAGTGCGTGAGATGCCCATGTTACTTTTCGTCCATTCAGTGCTGGCTGTATAACTTTGTGGAACTTTTCATATTCGGAGCTTGTAAAGAATGCATGGGATGACTCTAGGTTTTGCCATAACGCCAGAAATACTTTTGTATATCGATCTTCGAACTTCTTGCCGCTCCAGAAGGACTTTAGACCATGCGCCCTGTCAATGTTAGTCCCGGCGAGGTGAGGGACGGGCGCACTGTCTTACTTTTTGAGTATCGATAAAGCTGGTGCGAGATCCTGCTCGATTTCATCCTGGGCTGCTGGACGATGCGGAATTACAATTAGCTGGAGAGCTTCGTTGGTTGGCATTGCGATGGGCTGCTGAGTACAGACGTTTACGCGGTAGAAAGAAGTACCGAGAATGACTAGTAGTAAAAGAAAATATCGACTGGAAATCAAGTGAGGGGTAAAATAACGGCCAATTCAGCGAATATTATTGCTCTCGGAGGGGCGACTATGGCTGCGGAGGTGGTGCTTTCACCGAAATTAGTACGTCCGATTCCAAGTCCGGCGCTGTATCTAATTCTACGCCGTCTTTATTGGTGTCGAGTTGGCCGATAATACGCCGCCATTCTGCCATCACGTACATTCAGAGCCATGCTCAAGAACGAGATATTGTAAATTGATTTGAGCCAATTACTCCCTGTGTTGTCTAAATTTACTATTCTATTCATTTTTTTGAGCTAACAACGATGACACCCAAGTTCTTTGTCATTGCTCGTGTCGTCGGGCGAGATGGAGCTATTGACCTGGTAAGTTAATTTTATGTAAGCCTTATCAACTCAGCCAGATAGATAGAGGAAACGCATCAAACACAACACCTTATTCTCAACACATCTCTTCCTCTGAGTCCATATCTACTACACTTTCCAGTGGAAACAACGACTTGTGGAACTCTGTAAAGTATCAGCTACAGAACCATACGGTGACTCTTACTACTGGGGTCAAGATGTCGATGGCGAACCCGACACGCTATGGGGCCTGGAAGGATACACGCATCCAATTGGATTCTTCATTGACCACGTATCATCCGGCATTTTCAAGAGGGAGATGGAACTAGTCGACAAAGACAAGCTTCTGCGAACGGCTCAAGGGCTTGATAGCCTGGACTATGACCTCCATCATTACGACGAGTTTGGAGGTTTTCTCAAGCGAGCTGATGATGCCTCACGTGATGCTGTGTCCAGTTTTGTGGTGGTTAAACATTTCTGGGCGGAGAATGAGACTTTGAGAACTGAGATACTTGAGTCACTGTCACGCTTCGCCGACGGCTTATCGTCTGGTACTTCACGGGCTCAGAGTGCACTCGTGCTAAAGGAGTGTCGAGATACTAGCATGGCAACACTCTGGCTACGGTATGTTTCGATCTAAGTGGCAATGTGAAAGCGTTGGTTTGACTGATATATATACCGGGAGTAGGTTCGGTTCGGAAGATGACTGGAAATCTTTTGAACAGTCGGGTCAAATGCAAGGACTCATGGACAGTGCAAAAGCGAATTGCATTCGCAGTGAAACACATCGATCTCAGGTTTTCAACGGTCACTTGGGATTAAAGGGCTAGATTCAGTAGTACGTGAAGCTGCTTCACAGGAGTTCGTTCTTGTATTCATTTGTAACAATGTTTCAAGTCTTGTGCAATGGCTACTTTAAATTCTTTCACTACTTTCCCACGCGACGTATCGGTGACTATGAGAATGAAAAGAAAAGTATCAAATTATTAGAAAGTATCTGAGGTTTTATTATTCTCCTTGAGACTCTAGTCCATATCCAGGAGAGCAAATTTATGAAGTTGGCTGACAAGTCATGTCGGAGCCGAATTTGTCCAAGAACAAAAGCGTATCGCAGTCACCGTAATTGCTTATAGTAGGACACTTAGTAGAGTCTCTCTTTAGAACAGACTGCGGGGGAACGGTATAGTCTTGGTTAGTGTAGAAGTTGCGCTAAAGCTTCGCACCAACTTCGGGGGCTTTGTTTTCAAGAAAAGGACAGAAAGGTTGGGGCTTTACTTGTACTAAATTCTGCTAAGCTGGGTCTCGGTTTCTTCTGGCCCAAGGAGGGGAACATATGAAGAGGCGCTTCTCTTTTCTGTATAATTTTCATCAATCCACAACGACTTAATATTTGACCATCATTTTTGCACCGCACTCATCTCTGTTGATAGTCGAAAACTTAGCTGCCCGAGGAGGATATCACAAAGTGAATCAAGAACAGTGGCGATGGCGTCCTCGACCTTCATCTTTGGGCTCGTAGGTGCCGCGGCGGCCTTGACACTCTATTGGCTGCTCCGAATTGGTAGAAGAGATCCTCGAATGCCTCCAGGGCCTCCCACGGTCCCAATCCTCGGCAACATGCACATGATCCCCACCACGGGCCTTGGAAAGAAGCGAGTATACCTGCATACACCACATCATACATGGTCACTAACGCGTCTACTCATGCCAGATTCATGGAGTGGTCTCTTCAGTACGGCAAGATCTTTTCTCTCAAGATTGGTTCGGGAAATATTATCGTCATATGCGACCGCAAAGCCGTTCATGAACTTCTTGATAAGAAGGGGAGTATCTACTCAGACCGACCTCCTAACATCGTTCCGCTCTTCATCACCCGAGGTGACCATATGACTATGGAATGTCAGAGTCCTTCTTGGCGAGAGAAGCGGACTGTTGTGACGCGTAATCTGAACCCCAAGTCTTTGGATGAGAAGCACTTTAGGGTTCAGGAGACAGAGTGAGTAACTTGACGTTTGCAGTGGCTAATCGAGTTAACCGGGTGTCTTATTCAGAGCCGTCATCCTCATGAATCGCCTCTTGGATGATCCTAGCAACTTTTATTCGTACTCGCGACTGTATGCGTCTTCTGTAGCATCTATACTAGCCTGGGGTTTCAGGGCAACGAGCCTTGATTCATTCTGGTACAAGGATGTCTCTGCTATGATTGAAAAGGTTTGCAATGCTTTTTCTTGACATCTATCAAAATTCCTCCATCATGGTCTAATTCCGATTCTAGTGGCTCGAGGCAATTGAGCCAGGTGCTACACCTCCCGTCGACCTCATCCCCTGGCTTTGGTACATCCCCGGTAAATGGAAATCACGCGTCTACAAGATGCGGGATCACATGGACAAAGTCTGGAGTCAAGCCCGGGACATGGTTGACGACCGAAGAGCTAGAGGTGACCGTCGCGAGTGTATGATTGACATGAAATTGGATGAGTATGAAAAGAACGGCTGGCCAATGTCACAGCACGCCTTCAACAACCTCTTTGGTGAGTTGATGGAAGCTGGCGCTGATACTACAGCAAACCAGATTCTTACTCTGATCTTGGCTTTGGCAAAGTATCCACAGTTCCAGGAGAAGGCAAGGGTGGAGATTGATGCTGTTTGTGGTAACATCCGTCACCCACAGACCGGCCACCCCCACAGACCGGCCACCTCATTTTTTAACCAGCCACCCAATTTATACATACTTTAAACGGCCACAACTTTACGAATTTAATTCCAATTAATTTCAAACCAGT
>JACYFE010000067.1:0-19513 GCA_014764975.2 Fusarium sp. DS 682 | reverse complement strand
TTGTTTCATTTGCCAGAATGTTACGGGGACACCTGTCCCCGTTATGACCCTTAAGAAAGTATAGCCCAAGGTAATTACCATGCACCCAGTTCCTTCCTGAAGTGCGAATCTAAGAATCTAGTCCTTCAAAAGAGCCCTTAGATTTTCGCCGATCACTAGGAAATGTTAATAACAAAAGAGCCATAACCATGGGAAAAAGTGAAATGCCGAAGTGGCAATCCAAGTTACAAACTGACCATATCTTAGTCTTGATGGCTGACCGACATATTGATTGATAGCGTCTCTTATATCTGTGCTGACCTCATATTCTATAGCTATTTTACCTTGAAATAAATTTGGTGACGTGTTCTTGTTAATAACATCCCTTTCGTAGATATTCTTTTCCCTAAGACCTTTTTTATTATTATCTTGTTTGCTAATAGCAATTGATGGATTGTCTAGTGTTGAATCTGGTGAAGAGTTTGCGCTTGTCGCGGGGCTTATCTCGTTACCAAGAACGATAACCAAGATAGTAGCGTATTCCTTCTTCCACGACTTATCATTCATGTAGTAGAAAAGGTATGGCAGATAAAGCTTCGTGGTAAGCCAAACTAGTCTGGTAGATGCCGGTATTTTATTCCTAGATTTTGCAATCAATTGTCGCGATTTAAGGCAGGAAAAAGCTTCGATAATACCGCTACCCATTGTGATGATATCGAGTTCCGCTCTCAAATGTACATAAGGAGATAAAGGTGCGCGGAAAGGCCCGTCGTATTTAAATGGTACGCTGTTTTTTCCCTGTGGAATGGTAGAACGTGGGAGGAGTATTGTAGCTTCGTACTCCCCAGTATTATTCTCTGTGATACAAGCTGCCCTGTAAATTGTCTCGGAAGTTTTAATGTAAAACTCATATTTATTATCAGGAACCCGAACCTTCAACTCTACTGATTCCTTCTCTTCAAGCGGGATATGAACGCCGACAACATGTTTCGTTTTTTCAAGTATGGCATTTCCCATATTATATGGGCGCCAGAGGGAGTGAATTCCGGTAGCCCCAATACCTATAGTGGCCAACACAAGCAGCAAACAGGAAATAGACTGCAAGAGATGGATCGTGCCGCCTAGTATGCCGATGATTGCAATAACACCATGAAGGGTTCGATGAACCCTTGTCTTCATAGTAAAGGATCCCACTAGGCTGCCAGCCAAGGCCAAAGAAGTCTGCGAGGGACATTCAGTAACGTTACATACAATCGGATACGTCCATACGGCTTACCAGGAACCCCATAATACAGCCTATCAAGCTAGTCCACGAAGCTAGATGATTGGGTTTAGCGATAGCGCTTTTGAAAAACCGAGCAAGACTTACTCAGACCCGAGACGAGGAACAGTGAAGTCGTGACGTGGGCTTCAATTTCATACAAAACCATCCATCCGAAGAAGCTATGCGCCCAGAGGACTTGCTGCTTGCTGTGGCGTAGTACCTTGACAAGAATGATTTCGTGAGAGCTAAATAAGAAGAGAGGAAGTAGATTTGCCAACGCCAATTTTCCAGAGCAGATGCTCACTCCACGGAATGATTTGTCAGCTATAAAGGCACAAAGAAGCGCGAAAATATTTTCTGCCGCAATTAAAATTGATATGAGAACCCTTGTTTTCTGGATTGGCGCAAATCCAGTTAGATCTTGGTCATCCTCGATATCGGCCTTTTTGTCCTTGCTTCTTGGTCCAGTGATCTTATCGATAAGCGCCAGACGCCAGCGTGGAAGCCGTGAGCATAAGATCCAAATACATAAGTCAGCGAAGAGCACTAATAACCAGATTAATAAGAATTCCATACTGAGACCTCTGGATTCTCCTACTTCGGCCGTGGTTGTGACTTTTATAAAAGTCGACGGACTGCAGGCACCTTCGTTCAGGGCTCTTCTCATTTGGGATAAGTAGAGTAGCCCATAATAGAAGCAAAACCAAGGATACAAGCCATATCCAAGGAGACTCCAGCATTTCGTGTTGGATCATGACCAAATTGTAAGCCTCCTGCATCTATTCCTTCCGCTTGCTGGTCACAAGACCTTGGCAGGGCCCCTCGAGCGTTCAAACACGCTAGAAAATTCCTCCATCAATGGTCATCCTTGCAATTTGTATGCAGTCTTTTCATTTAAAGCACCTAAACTATATATATCTAAATACTAACAAGAGATGACTGACTACATACTGCTTGTTAACATGTAGCATGATAATTATTACTTATTCAATTCATGTGATACTTTTGTGGCTAAAATTATATTCTGCAAATGCTGGCTAATACACCTTGTCCTGTGAGCGAGATTTGTACATCCGGAAGCCCGCAATACTTGAACCATATCATCGTCCTATTCTCTACCATTTGGAAGAACATCGATAGGATGCGTGTTATCGGCCTTACTATTGCTTCCGCGGCTTTTATTTGGGGTATCAATGTCAGTGCCCAGTATACCCTTAGCAATAGGTTCGACTCCTCCAACTTCTTCAACTCTTTTGACTTCTTCAGCGAGGAAGATCCCACTCACGGATTTGTTGAGTACGTTGATGCGACCACTGCGAAGTCCCAAGGCCTTGTTAGGGTTGCCAGCAACGGTATTTATCTAGGCGTTGACTACAAAACGCAAAATCCCCCCAACGGTCGCAAATCCGTCCGCATACACTCTAAACAGTCCTTTACACGGGGTCTATTCATTGCTGATATTACCCATATGCCTGGAAGTATCCCTGGGGTATGGCCTGCCTTCTGGATGTTTGGACCCGACTGGCCTTCCTCGGGTGAGATCGACATCATAGAGGGTGTAAATACCCAAACACATAATAGCATGTACCTACATACAGGGCCCGGTTGCATTGTCAATAACGAGGGTAGCGATCAGAATACTTTGTTTCTCGGCGAGGACTGTAATGCATCAGGAGGCTGTGGTCAAATTACGTCGAAGAGCCCGAACTATGGCAATGAGTTCAATAGCGTAAAGGGCGGTGTCTATGCCACAGAATGGACATCGGGATATATTTCTGTTTGGTTTTTCCAGAGTGGTTCTGTTCCCAGTGATATTCGGTCAGGCCGTCCGGATCCTCTGTCTTGGGGTCCAGCTGCGGCTAGGTTCAATGGCGGTGACGGCTGCCACCTTGATGATCATTTCAAAGAGCACCGAATAGTCTTCGATACTACTTTTTGTGGCGATTGGGCAGGCTCTCCTAGTGCCTGGGATTCAAATCCCGAGACTTCGGCTTTAGGCGACTGCAAAACCTACATTGCTACTAATCCTTCTCACCTGCAGGAGGCCTACTGGCTTATCAACAGCATTGAAGTGTACCAGAAGGCCGGAGGTTGAACTACGCAAAGCTTTTTTCAATTTCTCAAAATTTCCCCTTCCTTTTCTCCCATGATATTTCCATAAATTTTCTGGGTTAGCCGCATTCTAGGGCTTTTAAGCATCGTTCATGGTTTGTTAACCTGGCGACCGAAAATTGTCTTATACCATAATTCACGAGCTGGATCTTCCACTCTGCATGTTTCCTCCATTTCACAGTTCGAGGTGTAATCGGTCAGAACTCTTAGGATAGCTTACAGAGGACATTACATGTATTCGGTAACTTCGTCTACGTGAATTGCATTCCATACGTGTCTTTAACTTTCAAACTACCCTGTCATGGCTCAGGTACTTCCATACATACTCTCAAAAATAATCCTGTTTATAATTGCCACTACAACCACCTATGCAGCCCATACTCGGGGATTGAATGTTGTCAGTGGGACCCACCTGAAACTTTCACGATTCTAATGTTAATTTGTAGGGGGGCTTGTGATAGTTTAATGTGAATGCATCGCTTTTGTATGTTTGTCATCATTCGATGGGTATGATGAAGTACTAGGGTTGAGTCGAATAATTCATTCTTAATCCAATAACGAACTCGTAAGACTGTGTATCATTTGACATCGCCTAAGGATTATAGTCATCGCACAAAACTACTAAATAAGTTCCAGCCATATGTGATTCTACGACTGTAGCGGCATGGTGAGCCTGACAGCATAGATCTAGCAGGGCGCAACAATATGCTGAGCTAACCCTGCTATTTCTGTTATAGAAAACGCTTATAATACGATAAAAATAGTGGTCTGTATCGGGCCATCGTTGTCGTGGCTTGACGGACGATGGACCTGCCAGACTTTGGCGGTATACAATATTCACGGACAAAAATAGCCGTTATACCGTCAAGCCCCGCGATTTCGACATAAAATTCGTCGTTTTCTTCTTGAGAATTATCTTGCACAGCTCGTGATTGCTCATCTGCTTGAATGAAATTGGAGTAATGAAGCAGCCTTGGCGTTATTTTCGAATTTCAAGTGCTGTAGCTGTTATAGCATCGTGCATCAGCATCAGCTCGTTGCTTTTTGCGATTTGCGATAAAGAAATAAAAACACGCGGCATCGAGACGATTAAATTCGAGTTCCCCAAAATAGTGTCTCGCTTCGACCTGGATGATGTTACAAACCGAGTACCTGAAGTTGCGTCCAAGATTGAAGGAGGAGCAAGCCGGATAGTCGAGGAGGTATCTTCTAAAGCTACGGCCATCTCAAACGCTTTGAGCCATATACCAACCGAAGTGACTCTTGGCATGGACAAAGTGTGCTGGGGTGCCTCCCAGACCGATTGCACGCCTATCTGGAAGAGTCCGGACGACTGGTTCCCCGGTCCAATGGAACAGTTTATCAAGATCAAGGAAGGTCCATGGGCTCTTGACTTAATAAAGTTCAATATGCTCAGGGCAGGCACCACAATAGCAACGGCCCTCTTCTTTCTAGCCTTGATGGTGTGGCTATTCTCGACCCTATGGTGGGAATATACGTATCGCAGTGCTACTACAAAAGAAGAGAAGGAAATAGTAAGGGAGGGAAAGAAAATTCTACTTCGATACGTAACGATCGTTGTGCTTGTGATGTCGTTTTTGATCATGCTTCTACTTCTGTTCAATCTCGCGATCCTGATTGGCATAGATAGGGTACTAGTACGCATTATTACCTTTCAAAGGGTATCCACAAAACCTGGGAATCTCCGCGATCTCCTTATTGTATCGTCTGTTTTTAATATTGTATTTTTCATTTCGTTTTGGCTTTCTAGGAGAGGTTAATTGAAGAAGTTGCAATGCCCATGGCAATAAATTCTCTCTATGGTGTATCTAAAGTACTATCTATGACCCTTTTCCTACTTTTGGCTCCATCTCCACTATGACCCAGTCTGTTTGCAGCGCTGCAGAGCAGACTTCCAGCAGTTGGGTGATGGTACTTATTGCCAATGGCCGCCCGGCGCATATCTTAGACTGTGAAAGGGCATCGTGGAGGGCCACCGCATCATATTTTCGGATCGAACAGGGTCCATGAACATTTACAGCAGCACCATATATAACTTGGTTCTGGGTAGCCGAATATGTGGAGTCATAGAATTCACGCTGTATACGAGCTTCTTCTCCTCCTGCTTCCTCGAGTAAGATTCGCAGTAATGCAATGCAATGGAAGGCCAGACTGATATCGTCTTGATCCAACGACGCCAACTTCTCGTACTCAGCCTCGCTATCTTCGGACAGAGTAGATATAATCTCCGTTTCGCCCAGACGTAGAAGTGCTTTCGCCATAGTGCCATCATATCGTTCAAGCAAAGTCAAGCCTAGGACTTGGAGGCAGAGGCAAAACTGTCTCTGGACGTCTTTCGGCGATTCCTGTGAGTTATTAGTGGATATTCATCTTTCTTCGTAGTAGATTGTCTATCGAACCGTAAGGACTCGTCCCAAGGCCCTCCACGGCTTGAGGGACTGTGTTGCGGACACATGAATCGCTGAGATCCATAGTGGAGCTATGCCCTAATGAACTCCCCAAAATTCTCGGGTGCTTCATAGCATCGTGCTGAAGCGCCCGTTCTTTATCAAATACTATAGGACCCGGGTCCCTCTCGGCACGCACCAGAAAACTAGTTAAAAAGTCGATATGTGCTTCAAAACTGCGGGCTGTGTTTCTGCGCAACATGGTTCGAAACTGTGAAGAAAGAGATTGTGAAATATCGGCAAGGAATTTGGCGTTTGAAGAAGCGTAATGACGAATCAATTCATAGTTCGCTCGATATAAGGGAGAAGCTTCACGTTAGCCTCTGTATGACTATCCTTAAGCAGCTGGGTAATCTTTTCATGTCCGCTCGCCGATGCCAGCCAAAGAGCTGTCGCAAATCTTCTGTTTTGCAAATTGACGCTGGCGTTCCTTTCGAGCAGCAGCTGAACCACTCTCTCACGGCCATAGAGAGAAGCTGCGTTACGGGAATTATGCGTATGCCCCAAAGGTGATGTGCAAACCTATTTTTGTATTTACCTCTTTCTTTGACCTAGACGCTCGAGAAAGGAGTGGGAAGCAGGAGCTTAGGTTTCTACGAGGAGATCGAGGATCTCTTCCGATTCATAGTAGTTATTCAGTATCTAGAGTATGACATCTTGCCAGCTGCTAAGGTGCCGCTGAGTGTCTTGCATCGATTGGGAAGGGCGATAGCTATAGTCATGTGGCAGTGGTGCTGTGTGGCAAGGTATTCTATTCCAGAGACTCTTCTAGCCACCACTTACGGATCTCCTTCACAATTGCAGCTCCATCCAGCGCCTAGAATGATCGACGTAGTTCTGATCTAGGACAACGAAGTACGGCGGCGGCCAAGCCTAGCAGTGTGACTTTGTACTACCCATGTATGCCCTATGTGAGTACTACGATTAGACACGTCGCGAGACCGAACAAGTTGCACGAAGGGTTCAGTGCTGGATGCCTATTGGTTGAGGGCAAATATTGGCGGTGGTGAAAAGGCTTGGATATCGTGGGTTCCTTGGATATCTTCATTCCATGTGTCCTCGTACGTACAAGGCAGATTACTCGAGTGTGATTCCTTCAGTAGCTTACATCTCGTCTATTGAATCCTTCTCCAAATCATAACCGATACATAGCCGACCTTCACTGGTTATCGGGCACGAGACATACAAGCTTTGGAATTTTACTTAGCTCATAGTTAAGTCACCTCAATATATTCTATCTAATACATTAACCTTAACCCCGCTCTGGGTCCTCTTATACCTGAAGTTCTACCATTTTCTGTAATATTCTATAAGCAATTCGTGCTAATCCTAGCCGCCCCTGAGATTACCAATGGCAACATTTCGAACTAGTTGCTCGAGAATCCACAATCTTTATCCATTTCCGTACCTCTGTAATTTCCTTCAATTACTCATAGTAGCGGTCGACAGTTTTGTGATGGAAGAAGTATGAAAGCCAATGATTGGAGGAGCTGATCGTCTAGCAGCTTGGGGAGCAGTTTCTCAATCTTAATCTCTGCAGATTGTGCCATTAGCCATACTCCAGTAAAGCTATCTGGCCACGCCGTTGCAGCATTAAGCTGTTCCAATAGCGAACCTGGCTTGGCTTGCCACGGTTCTCCGCCGAGTAGCAATGGTCCTCATTGAATCAGAGAATGTTCTTCAGAAGTCGTGCGTTGGAGAAGCCTTTCTTTTTTTCCTTTTTTCTTTCTGTAAGATCCGAACAATCTCCCACTTCAACGAGCGGCAAATACTTTTCAGAAAGAATTCCATTGTTGAGTCTCAGTTTGAGCATGTTCTATACGTATATTGTATGAGATAGGTCATGGTCAAATATATAGTAATTGACGTGGCTATTACAGTACAGTAATGTTTTTCAAATCCCGTCATCACCTTTCCTCATGGCGATAGGTGTCAACTACTTGTAGCGACAAATACTAAGCTTACACACCCAACATATGGCCTTAGAAGTAACTGAAACACTGTTTTGATGGCAATTGTTACACAGGATTGCTACAATCAGACAGCGGGTCGCAAGTGTGAAATTGAATGAAGGTGAGTGAGTTGTGAAAAAGATGACGCCACCCCGACAGATTGGCACGCAAACCTCAGTCGGAAGGATCAGGGTCATGGAAATTCTTTTGCTGCGTCTTGCACGTGGCTAGACTTACTTCTGTCGCATGACTTGTAATCTCAGCTCGAACCGATGGGAATAAGTTCCCAGTTTAGAAAATTGGTCAGATTCACCTCTGCGCAGTAAGTAGACATGTTTACTAGATGGAGTGGAGAAGGAGCTATGCTTGTGATCGTGAGAATATGGCATGTTAAGTTTTGTCTTAAATACGTCTCTATCACCTTGAGTATCTCAGTCAGGCCACACCAAGTTTCTAACAGCTTGTAATACGGCGGTTTTAGAACAACAGCATGCGGTCTTTCTCGGATATTGGTGAAGGTAGCAAGGAGCGTTTTTCAGGCCTCCTAAATGCCGACTTGGGCCATGATGGTTTCAACCGTCAAAACCGACTACAAGCAGAATGTGAGCAGCAGGAAAATCTCGGCCTTCAACTTCAACATCTAGAGGTATACCGAATTCTAGAGTATCCAAGCTTGGTCCTGTATTGACTCGAAATAGGAGCAAGAACAGCCTGATGTTGCCGTTATCGATTCACAAGTGCACCTTTGGTCCATGAGGCCGAAAGTGATGCAGCTCCTAATTGATGTGCACATCTCGTTCAGCCTCTTACCGCGAACCCTCTTCCTCGCTGTCAATATTCTTGACCGATACTGCTCAAAGCAAACCGTTTACGAACAATATTACAAACTAGCGGGCCTCTCGGCGCTTCTTATTGCATCTAAGCTTGTCGATCCTCCGGAAGCTACGCCCCATATGCAAGACCTGTTTAAATTCTGCGAAGGTGACTACGATCATTCGATGTTCATCAAGATGGAGAGGCATATCCTCACCATTCTTGATTGGTCCGTTAGGTGTGCTACTGTTGACGCCTTCGTGCAGCTTATGGGTGCGATGGAGGGTCATGACGAAGAAGCCCAGCACATGGCAATGTACCTCGGTATACTCTCACTGCCGTACCGTACTTTTGTGGAGAATAAGCCATCTACTATGGCGCGATCATGCCTTACCGTCGCCGGATTTGTGCTTAACAGAGCCAGTGAACATCTTGCGCTTGGCAACCCTTTGGACTGTTGGATCTATTCCCTAGTCTGTAACACTTCAAACTTTGCAGGTGGAGCTGTATTTCAGAAATATGCTGGTGCTAGGTTCTCAGAGATATCCCAAAAGCTGGAAGTCTTTGGAGATTAATATAATTCTATACTATATAGTCAAATAATGGAAGAGGACTGAGAGTTGCCGAAACTCCGCCTTGATATATGTTATTCGAGTCTTAAATCTCATGTTTGCATATTCGGCTAACGTCCTTGGTTATCTTAAGAAACATTTAACTAGTGTCTAGCCTTTTGATCGCTTATAATGCTCAAGTGTCTAAGACAAATAGCCCAAGCGGCATGTGGATAGATGAATTAAAAGGATCTAGGTTGTAGAAGGCAACAAAACGAGAGACTAGCACAATTCTGGAGGGTATTGGTATAAGCCCTGATATTTCGCGTCGGCTTACGTGCAGAAATATAAATTAAGGTACAAGGGAAGCTGTTTAATGACTGCAGTGTATCTTCATCTAGTAATGATTTGGCCGTTCCCATATCGCATGCTTCTCCCTTACAATTTTCAAGGCAAGCACCATAAAGAAAATCCGTAATGTTTTAATTATTCCTCTCTCTAACTTTTGATGAGAGTTTGAGGTCGCCTATAAGCCCGGATGCCGTTCCTTCGGTGATTTGTTCGTGACTTGTCTCAGAAGGCGTAGTTCATCTTTACAAAATCTCCGGTGTGCAGTATCGATCATCCGAATGTATTCTTGCGGAACGCAGCGATTTGGGTAGGATTGGAAAAAGCTACTATAGCCTCCATCCAGTATATAAATATGATGGTATGTAAGATTTGGGTACCGCTCAATATTATGTAGCCTATCCTTAGACCGTACACGCGCTGCCACCATGGGTGCACGATACTTCGAATGCTCGCAATAAAAGCAAATAATTGTGCGCATCTGCTGCGGCTTGGCGGTAATCAAATCATCCAGCAGATTTGTATCTACGAGGCTCCCAGACCTTGGTGCCAAACTGATTGCGCCATCGATGTGGCCTCCATTGTACTCGTACCTGAAGCGACAATCAATAATGATCATATGATCAAAGTATTGATCGAACCTCCCATCCATGCAACCAACAAACGTTTCTTTCGTAATTCGCCAGATGTTGTCGGAACTGTTAGCTGGTATCGTTGGAAGCTTTTGGGGTACATCTAGCCTCTCAGCGTCAGCCATGCTTAGACTCTGTGTAGCCGTATTATTTTTGCCTGCCATTTCCTGAAAGTTCAATGGCATGATGACAACAGCGGGGGTTGAGATATATGTATTAGTTCTTAGGTAGTGGAGACGACAGATTTCCGTCGCTAGATATGTTGTAATCGATGATAATTATTAAAAGAAAGAGGATGTATACCTAACAATACTGAATATTCTGCATATGTGACCAATATGAAGTCGCCGAGAGTCTAGTATCTTAGGGCATTTCCAGACGCGATAACCTAGAATAAGTTCTGTGGAAGCGCCTCGGCGACAATCGTGCCTCTAACAGCTACACGATCAACGCGGCTAAGATAAGGTTGCATGACTATGTGTCCTTCCGTTGCAGCATACTTGCGACGGTCTTCGTTCTATATGTACAAAAATAGCAGACAAACCCGCTAAGTCTAGGAGTATACTTGTTGCAGGATACAGGAGATCTATAATTAGAACTACATCTATTCTTGCGCCATTACGGGGGGTTATTTTCCCTTCTTCAAAATACTTCCCTTTCCGTCATTACTTGAGTACTGGCTTTCTTGTGATTCTAGATTGGAGAGGAAGGACACGGGAAGCGATTGGGCTTTGCTGATGTATGAGACAACCAAATACAGTATGCACAAGAGGGTAATGACCGACAATGGTTTCAAGGCTACTTTCAGAAAGAGAGAGCCTATCTAGTCACTGTGCGGGTAGCGTAATATCAGACTTGGTTAAGCCGACTTGAATGGAGTTGTTATTAGCTACCTGCCTTTTCACTCTCGTCGAGACCAAGGGAGGGAGGCATTTGCAGAAGGGTGGTGGTAGGTGGTGATGGAGGAGCGGAAAAGTCCTCATAGGTTGGTGACAAAGTGAGGCGATGGTGCTCGGCGCAAGGTTAATCCGATGACTCGGGCCGAAGGGTTCGGTTGATAAGCGAGGTTGGCGCCTGAGGCACTTGATGATTTGCGCCGTGATGCAGACGACATTAGGCCGATTAGCTGTGTAGATGCATCTGGTCGCAGGATTGTTTTGTCCACTTGTATTATCGGCTTGTGCGTCGTTATGATCGATCGGTTAGGGGGTGGGGTTCGGCTTCTTCGGAGAATTCCAGAGAGTGGTCGGTCGCTAATTTGGTGTAGGGTAATGTTATCGCGCTGTTCGTTGATATGCGTTCATATCTGCCCCGAAAACGACCCTTGTCCGCAACCAGCCCGTGCCATTCAGCGCCTTGCAGGTCAACTCTCAGGCCTAATGTTTAACTTTATGAACGTTGTCGGCCTGCAGCACCAACCAGTTGCAATTGAGATAGAAACTAAGAAGCCAAGTGAAGGGTTTGACGTTGCGAAGCTGCAATTGGGGGTATAGCAGGCATCTTACTGGGCGTTTCTGCGCACACTTGTCAAAACACAGCAGGAAAATGAAAAGATGACAAGATTGCAGGAACAAGTTGAAGAGCAGAATCTAACTGCTAGAGATATTGAGCATAATGCGCAGCCGTCTACTGAATCAGAGGAGACAGATGCTATCCCATGGCACAAATTGCCCGAATTTTTGCCTAGTATAATCATCAATGGGCATGAGTGGTGGTTGACGATAAGTACTCTCGAAAACTCACGGGTTCAACTCTACGAAAAGAGAGCTTTGGGTAGTACAAAGGATACGAAGGAGATATACAAACTAGTGGGTGGAAGAGTTATATTGGCCTTGGCTGAAAGATCTGGTTCTCTTGTAGTAGGTATTCCTCTTATTATTTATTAAATTCTTTACATTACCTTACTCCTTGGTTCAATTTACTGGCGCCAACCTAGATCTATCTATAGACTTCGATCCATCGAGAATGAGGTTAGTACTATAAAACTTGCATGTAAGCTGTTTGATGAGATGGGCTGCTCCACATAAGAGGTCACCAGCGTGCCGTTGAACAAAAGAAATTCAAGGACGGGGCTAGAATGCTTAACAAGTACTGGGTATTAGAAGCGAATTATTCCAAGAGGGAATTAGCACTTAGGTTTTGAAGGCCACAACCAAGATTCCTTATCCTATATAACTCTTTCCTGAAGCTTAGCCTTTGGAAAACATGAAGATATATTTTTTAATGGTTAGATCTATATTCCTGTTGTAGTTGCTTGTCAAACTCAAGAAACAATGTTCGACCGTGACGATTTACTCTTATGGATTAGTACAGTTTTCAGAGAGCGTGACGATTCCCCAATTTGGCTAGCTGCCCCATATTATCACGAGGTTCGTGCGACTGGATATGAAACGCGCTGATACTAGGGAACCCCCTACACATTGTGATCCAACCCAATTCAATCCGTCCCCTGATAACCTCCGCCGCCGTCGGGAAAATCGGGTTTTATTTGATCCGGCTGACTGGATTGACCAATCAGATTCCATATAACCCCGGCCCCTCAGTTACTACGTCCAATTGGGCAATCGACTGCCTAAGTAGGCAGGTGCCTCGGCCTCGGTCAGTTAAGCCGACATATGATGTGAAAACGCTCTCGATCTATCCCGCCTCTCTGTATGCTCACGGTTCGTTAATGGGGCCAGGTTTTTTCGCACCAATCCAGATGTTGTTGAATATACAAATACGCTGCGGTAAATTTTAAAATCTAAGACATCTCATCCCTTTAAGGACCAGAAGGCACCAGTAACGTATTTATGTGGGGCTGCTCCAGTATTGATTGGCTGCCGATCGATCCGCCACAGTTACCAGCCTCAAGGAGACACGGCAGTGAGAGTCAAGGTCACGACCTACAATTTGCATTATCAAAGATACCTTGATCTTGCCTTGGCATGCTGGTAATTTGAGGTACTGTTGATACAGATAGTTTAATTGGTTAACGTCTCCACAAATACGTTACTGGTGCCTTCTGGTCCTTAAAGGGATAGAATTCTTTTTTTGTACTAAGGTGGTGGAGATTCTCGGCTATGCGTGGAGAGCCTGCTCGATAAAAAGGCCTACAATAGGACAGGGTGGAGCGTAGGAGGTGGGGAATGTGGGCCATCGAGTTCGCGAACTCATCAATGAGTTCACGAACCCATTACCGAGTTCACGAATCCATCACCGAGTTCACATACACATCACCGAGTTCATGCGCTAATGCTAGTCCCCGATCTAGGCCTTGTGTATCTATGTGGCGCTAAGAGAATGGACGTATTGAAAAGTCCCGCCTTGAAGATGCGGACCCGTATTCAGTGGGACCTTTGGGTAAAGCAAAAGGGCACTGTCTTGTTCAAGCACACGTGTCCCTGAAAAGCTCAGCACTATTGATGCTAGGAGAGTTGACGAAAAGTGAACATGTATCTGAGGGTAGTTAACGCCTCTTATAACATGGGTTAGTTCTCATTTTTGTTGTCAAATTAACTCCCCTCCTAGCTTTACCTGCCCGTTTATATCTTACATACCAAGGCCCTATAAACCCTTATACAATGCCACCTGCCAGGAATTATAACATGCCGCCCAATCCTTTGGCTCACGGTCATATACCGCCTTTTTCAGGATGGTCGCCAGGGCTACCGACCGTCATTCCACCAACCGCTATCCCACCAACCGCTATCCCACCATTGCAACTTTGGCTGAATTCTATTTATGATTGCATGCGACGCGCATTGCTAGAGCACAGCCGCAGCCATAAATCGAATAAGCCTATCGGAATATCGAGAGAAGATGCCGAAACTTTGCTTTCTACATTTCAAAGCACACTCAATACCACAATACAGGAAGGGTTATCAGGTATCCATACGATATTAAATGAAATTAAAAGAGCCTCAGATGCCGCAGCAATGAGTTCTGGCACTACGGCGAAATATATCGAGGTTCTCAGGCAGGAGTTCCAGAGCTTGCGCGACACTCTCTGTCCTGAGTCCAAAGCCCAAGCGCAAGACCAACCACCAGACTTACATACGGTACTGAGGGAATGCGGGTTGGTGGATGCGACGGCTGCCTGCAGCACCACGGTACAAACCTTGCAAGGCGCTGTTCAATCACTTGAGAGATCTGTGGACGATCTCAAAAACAAAGTCACTCAAGACCGAGTGAAGTATTGGTCTGAATTAGAAGCTCTCCGAGCAGAGCAGTTATCTGCATTCCACTGTGGGCCGGCGCCTGGTATCTTGGATACTTCGTCACAAGTAGCGAAAGATATGAAAGGTTTTCTCCAAGAGTTCAGGGGCCTGATGCATATGGCTCAAGAAAAGAAACTACCTCAGGATTTGAAGCAGACACGTTCGCGCGTTCACATGACAAGGGCCCATGCAAAGGCCCAAGCAGAGGCCCAAGCAAAGGCCCAAGCAAAGGAGAGACGGAAAGCCAGGAGAAAAAACCGCAAGAAATAAAATGAGAAGCTTTTGATTGCCCGATAGCAGAGAAAATAATATCACTGGTCTCATATACGAATTGCAGCCCGACTGTGTGAAGAATCACTGTGATTAATGCATCTGCCTACTATGTGTCTGGCTATATCTCGGAAAGTTTTGTATCGCTGCTAGTTTCTTCGCTCATTCTTAACGGATCAGTATAAAGTACAAAACTGAACTGTCTAGCATAAGCCATATAGTTGCGTATGGTCTTTACCTCCCAGTGGTTTATGAGAGCCTCTCTAGGACCTGGATGTGAATCACTCGTTTATTTGGAATATTGAGATCCACGTAACAATGAATGATAATGTAGCGAATGAGTACTATGATGCCTTGACACTATTACACTTACCTAACTAAGGACATACGTATTGTGCATATCTTGGGTTCTTTGCAATGTGTTAAACATTTCATGCTAGAGTATTAAGTTATGAGGTTATAATTACACGACGCACTGGTCTCAACCTCTGAAGAATTACTTTTTTATTAGCTAGTAAGTGAGGAAAAGGGCATAATAAATAGTAATAACACTATGCCGCAACATATATGCCTTACCCCGCTCTCTTATATTAGTTTATAAGAATAGGAGTGTAAGATTATGTGTTTCTTATTTTGAAGTCATAACGTTTTATTTTAAGGCTTTCACTAGATAGAGATAATGTGTACTATATGTATGTTAGTGCCTCTATTCATGGATAGAAATCATTCTGTTCAACATAAGGAAAAGGTCCTCCTCTTCCAGTTGACCTTGATTATATCTACCAGACATCGGCCTCGCAGGTGAATTTCACTCCTTAGCTAGGCGCACACACATATCATGCAGCTTATTGATCTTAAATATACTGGGTGCCTACTGGTACTAGCCCTCCTTACTTATGCTATCGAATATACCTGCCGAAAGTTTCTTTTCATCTTTCGGCTTGTTCTCTTCCTTGCATCTTTCGCCATAATGACTAATCAAAGACCCGAAACGCAACAGATTAAGCGGTGGCTAGACTCTGCAGGCATCAAAGACATGACACAATCAGCAATTTTGAAGGACGTACCAAAGGCTGCATCAGCGGTGCTGCAGGCTCTGGCAGTGTTTCTCGATCGCGGTGGCTTGCAGGATGCCAGCACTCAACGTACTTAGAGGTTTTGTTCCTTAGAAGGATTGAAGAAGGTATTCGGTCCCTCCCAGATATAAAGAGTACGCATCAAGGTCTCAAGGCGTTACCTCCGTTACACTCAGCGTTACAATCACGCGTTTCGTAGTGAAGGGAAGACATTGATGCGACGCGTCGCATCAGACATCACATAATTTGACTTGTGCTCTACTATTTTCAATTTGAAAATGGCGGAGTCACAGTTATATTGAATTGTTATTATATTGAATTATTATCTGTTTGTGATTGTCATAGGTTCAATATACTCAACTTCCTTAGTGAAATAGTAATCACTAGATACCTGACTTGTGATTATCCTCTTTATTTACTGTGCAAAGCCACTTTTTGTTGACTCTTTCGAAATAATCGCCCACGCGTGCCTCACGAGAATGGTGTCGAGTCCCCCGATCTTGACAATTACCAGCGACTTGTTGCCGCCAGGCCAAATCTTGTAAAAGCTCGCCTTCATGATAACGCAGATCACAACACAATGTGACGTCGTCCAAGGCAAGATCATGACTCCCCCGCTCCAGTGTCAACCTACTATCAGGTAACGTGAAAGTTTCCAATTCTGAATTCGTATGAGAGGGTGACACAGTGTTCTCGTCAGCATCCTCTTCGCTCCGATCTTCGCTGGAGAATTGGGATGTAGTCGCATGACCTAATGATGGTGTCTCAAGGCTGACATTCGAAGTAATTTGTCCATCGCGTAATCGTCTCTCACTGTTGTCGATTTTAAGATAACCGCGCTCCCTCTGAAGCCATGCCGTGGGGTCAGTGATGAAAGTTTTCATCACTCTTGATTGGAACTCCAAAATGGTATTCCCTTCTTCTTCAGAGGACTCATAGGGGGTTGAAACATCGTGATTTGTACGCTTCAAAGATTCTCTGTGGTGAGACCTGGCAGTACTTCTCGGTTCGTCAACAAGCTGATACTGGTGATGAGGTGATTTGTTCAATACACGAGATTCCATCGTCTGGGTTGTTCATCAGAATCAGCTGGCGGTCCAGAGTAGAGTGTTTGTAAACTGTATCTCAGATGATTGTTTATTGTATGAGATATTCTGGCTTGACATTCTTACGGAGCAAACCATTACCGCGAGTGCCGACACCATTCTGTTACGTAACCTTCTTTACTATCCGTGGGGTTGATCCCTGCACTTTCTCGAAACCAAAGGTTCCATACGTCGCAGGTAAGCCTGACTTTTCATATCTGATGTTGAAATTTCACAACTAGCGTCATTTCGAGGCGCAGCTACATACCTGGGATGTGAAGCATATGATATCTGTGATGCGATCGGCCACTTGGCCACTGGGCCCAAGAACAAGGTCCCCTGTTCTCAGATAATAGAGGAATAGGCCTCATGTTGCTTTTCAACGATATCCGTCGTGGGGCAATTAGTCTCTGGTGCCATCCCCCACCTCTTTCCCCGGAAGCATTTTTGCTCATGAGACAAGGCACTGCACCAAAGATAAATATGGCTAGTTGGGCAGCCATTGTGACCTATACGACTACTTCATAAGCTACAAAACACCAACAACGTGTGCATGCCATTTCAGTAAGATTTCCACTCTACCTAGACTTTTTCTTAGAATAGAAAGCTTTGGGAGACATTGGCGTAAAAGGAAAGACGTTTCGGTCATCAGCAGCTTGTATGGTACTGTGACAGTTTTGCTTTAATAAGCCATCCCCACATCGACATCTGCCAACTGTGGGATGTCCGAACCAATGTTGTCACAGTAAACTTCATGCTAGGACAGAGAAAACTGAGGCGTATCATGGCATTGCTACGTCAAAGTCCCCAAAATTGAAGGCATACTCTATGTTGTCTAGAAAGAAAACTTTTGTTATTATTAGGCGTACAAAGAGTCTTGTATGACAAGAGAAGTCTATTGGCCTTACGATTATTACGCTCCCTTCCTACCCATCACTAGAAATCCTCATTTTTCAAAATGCATGGAAGGTGTTAATTATAGTATTTCATTTGTTGTATCGGTATATAGAATCCCAACATACTCCCCTCCCTGGGCAATTCAGATGCATGCTTAATTTGCACCTCGTTTATTCGACCGATCTTCATAGAGACATTCTCTGTAGGCAATCAACAATCCTGCTAACAGTGTAACTGAGACTCTAAATTTTGTCATCAAAAAGCCTCCAAACGTCGTTGAATACACAAAGTCGATGCGGGGCATTGAGGTGCTGAAACTTTCCGGAGTGAAACAAGTGATAGTGGCAAAATTGGAGAAGACACTCGAAGAGGATTATGAATCAATTGAAAGCAAAACTCATGTCCCTTATCGGTCAACCGCTCTGATACGGAACCGAGCAAATGGAGCGATACGAGTCAAGCGCTATGCTTCACTGCACGATCTCACTGATATCACATACCTTGTCCATCCCGACATAGCTACAATATACTCAATCTATGGAGAAATGTCCAAGTATGTTCTTGTAGGAGAATATCTAGAGTTAAATCTCGTTGATCTGTTTCAGCTGAGAGAGATAGAGATAGCGAGCGCAGCTTCTCAGGTGAGATACCGCTGAGCCCTGGCCCTGATTGAGGGCGCCTCCAGTTCAAGTCCAACCACTCACCATTGACCTGTCAGATCATTGATGGATTTCGCCACCTTTCTGTGTCACTGCAGGGAGCTGAGCTTGATGAAATCCGTGTTTCTCTGGTCGGTCGAGTGAAAATTGGTAATTACCCTCTCTAACTTATTCAGAGCCTTTTTTTCGTCTTATGGTTTTTATCTTGATTTTTTCTTCCAGCTGACCTAGGTTATCATCAGTCGTTCGGACGCCCCCCGCCTGCGTACGTGAACATCCCATGGGCTTGGGCGTAAAGGAATACTGGCATGCTACTTTCATAAACTTCTTTCACTCAATGCTACCTAAAATAAATGGGAGACCCTATGTGTCAGATTCGGCAAACGATTTTCTCAGAGCATGTGCGACTGGTATTCCGTCTCATGAAGTAAGACCCACAAAATGCATCAGTAACCCAAGTATCGAACCATATATCGAACATGTACTGATCTGAATGCAAGCACGAGTTTTTAAAGCTGTCACGAGGTGCGGATGGGCTCGCACCCAGGGCGAAATATCGATATGGATGCCTTTTGAAGGAGACGATTGATAAAGTATGACACCTGTTGGAGGCGCAGGGAGCAGAGTTAGACACACCACAGGAAACCATTCACAACCATCGTTGGGTGGAAGCCGTCGGTGTGAGGCGACGAGCTGCAGCCTTGATTGGGCCCACAGAGTTATTACCCCATGTCCAACTGCGATTAATACAGAAATACACGTCTAAATTAAGGGATACGCTAGTTGTGAAGCTCAAGATATATGCCTTGCATATGCATACCGTCTGATTCTGACCAAAGTCGGTGTTAAAGCCACACATCACTGACGTGCAGACACGAAAAGGATGGTGTCCAGAACGCTGTAATGTAATACTTCATCTTCACAGATGCGATGCGTCATGAATCTGTATCTCGGAAACAATGCAAGATAAATGTTCCTATTATATAAATGCTCGTATGATCATAGATTCAATCCATAACACGATTCACCTAGCCATTAGAGCTTGCTCTGGGGAGCATTACTTAAAATCCCATCTTTGTCTGTACAAGACCCTATCTGTCCTTGTTTCCGCCAACCAAACTCGGATACTCGCTGAATCAGCTACCTGGAACCTTGTTGGTGTACGTGCTAACCACCCAGAGTTCCGTTCCTTTCTTTCCAGCAGCTCC